>SEMN01000500.1:0-20000 GCA_005408345.1 Macquaria australasica | reverse complement strand
AAAGGGGTTAGTGGTGGGAACAGAAACATGGTCTCTCATTGTTATGCATGAAAAGTCTGGCTGAGCAGGAGGGAACGTGGAAAGACAGAGGGGTAGAGAGGAGGAAAGCATGGCAGAGACTGACGGAGCTATGTTTCTTATACTTAATTTATAATCCATTAATAGGAATAATCCATTGGGCTGTAGGGAACATTTATTGTATTCAAGGATAGAAACCTGGTTTTCCGTAACTTGTGCCAAAACTCTCTGCTCAAAATGTTTGTGAAGACAAGATAAGACAATTCAAGACAAAGCAGGAGGTAGCAGCACGAGTTGATCCCCTAAAGGGAGAGAAATTGTGGGAAAAAGAGCAAGTATGAAGGCTCTCTAGAAACAAAGCAGCACCCACAGGAAACTGTAGTACGATGGGAGCGAGAAGTTGGACTAAAACATGATCTTTTTTTTTTTGTCCTAAGCATTGTAGGAAAAGTAATACAGAAGCTGGATTAAATTACTTAATGTAGCAACAATGATAGGTTCTCATCACCCTAAACCTCAATTAGAGTCTCTTAATAGGAGATAAAAATCATACAGTGTGTGTGATGTTTAATGGTTCTAATCTTCTGATCCAGTCATTGCCTGTCTGACATTAAGATGATTTTGAACATCAATTTTTAAATTTTACAACTGGAATGAGGAAAGTCTGACAAAAATAAAAAAATGTCCGAAAACTGTTAGCAAATGAAGAAATAAAGTGAAGTGTCATGGAAGTAATTATATTTTAGTTCACTGAGGGCAGAGGTACAGTTCTGCTGAATTTCAATCTTAAGCCTATCTTATTCTTATTTGAACTCCGGTCACTGTCTGTAGAATCAGGTACAGACTTGTTCAGAGTTGCCCTTTCACACATGTAGCACACAATAGGAGATTGTTTGTTTCAGTCACGTTCTCACCTACTGGAAATACTCTGTTTGGTTTAGGTGAGGAGGAGGACATCCATAATGACTGTTTTGCATTGATATCAATACCACGTGTATTTGGACATATCTGCAATATCAATGAAAGAGTGAAAAGCAATATACAGGCAAGCAGAAAAGAGTACGAAGCTGCTACACTCCATGCAAAGTCATCAACACGCCCACTCGCTCGCTGTGAACTCTCAGGACAATGACCTGTTCTATTCACACATGGGCTCATCGGACATTACATGGACTTTGTACTAAGGAGCTGGGAGGGTAAAGTCCGGTTAATGTCTGGTCCAACAGATTCGGCTTGAGAAAGTTCATTCACCTCCAGCTTTCTCTGCAGAGTTGACTGTGCTTGTTTTCCAAGTCTCTCTCCACATCTTTTCATCCAAACTTGGCATTTTTCTCTTTTTTTTCATTTTTGTGCAAATTGAAGCATGAACTAGTAAGAGATTTTATAGATATCAATTTTCTGGTGTTCTTACAGGACTGTAACATAACATATCTAAAGTTCAGTGTTTTGCCATGTGCATCTACTCACTTGTTCATTATGTGCTTTCTGACTATAACAGTAAAACATCTCTTCATGTTGGTGTAAATTTTGTGGTGTTTTAAGCCTTACAGTCGGTTTCAGTAATCTTAGGATTTGTTCCCAGCTTTAGGCTACCGAAGTTCTGTTACAATCCTAAAGATTTAGCATCAAATTGCCTTGATAGATAAACATAGAGCCAGAAGGGATTATTATAGACAAGGACAGCTATATGAGGCTAGCAAAGGGAAATACAAGCCAACCTCAGCCAAAAATGTCTTGAGTCTTGCCAGAGCTCATCAGCAAAGGCCTAAGACATTTGACAGTTAACCAAATATTTTTTGTTTAATACGGCAGGTACAGTAAGCACCTGGATACTGTCTGGTTATTATTAGACTAATAGTGATAGTGACCGTGCAGCTGTCTAAGACAAATATTTGGATAGACATTTTCCTGAATGAGCCAAGATGCTCTTGGAACAGAAAATAAGAACAGCAGAAAAAAGAAGCCTTTCAGCTACTGAAGAAGAAGCAGACAATCATGCAAGAGTGTTTTTATGATTCATTCATGATTCAGTTTAAACACGTGTAATGTGTAAAACATTAACAATGTTAGAGCTGTGGCTGTTGCTGTTCCCACAGGTAGTTTGCCTGATGGACAGTTTTGCAATCATGCAATGATTTTAATATTACAGTAACAAAGTGTCCAGATGTTCCTTTTACTGTCCCATCAGATCAGCTGAACAATCACTGAACCAACTCTGATGAAAGAGGTGTTGCCATCAAGTAAAAACTTCCACATGGGACACACCAGTGGTTCCTTGCTCCCCACACTCCAAGCTCCTCGGAGCTCCTCTCTCCTCGCCACCTCAGAGAGACATTTAAGTGATTGGAACATCCTCAGTGATGGCAGACCTCAATTGATTTCTGGGTCTGAGGCTGTAGGGCATGGAGGAGCAAGGACGAGGGGAAGCATAATTAGCTGAATGGAAAGCACCCCCTGTAGAAGTGGGTGCTTCAGGTCGTAAGTGACATCCATTACTAGTTTTGCTTCAGACAGTGAGATTTTTGTGGTCAGTCTTTAGGCTGAGCTGCAGAAACAGCCAACGAGAAATAACAATGACTTACTTGTTACATAGATGCTAAACTTCATTCAGTACCATTGCACAAATGACTTCCTGGACAACCTAGTGTCCAAGTTTGTAATTAACGTCTGGAAAGTCTCAAAAATGTTGATACTGTACATATCAGTAAAATGTTCATAGACAGGTTAGTCCTGGAATATGAAAAAATAAATATATAGAAACACATGAACTTCAGCATTTAGTTTTATTTCATTCTAATAAAAGAGCATTAATTTAATGGTTTCAGCTCAAGCACTTATCCAACATTACAATGATTTTGTGCTGTATTTCTCCTCTGTGGAATTCCCCCTTTTTTTCATCTAATGTATACAACCATGATTTTCTAACCACAAACTGTGTCTTTGTTTACATGAAAGCATCTGATTTAATAGTGTGAAGATTGATATTACTACATTGGGAAGCTACAAAGGGAGCGTGAGCTCATTGTTGAATTTCAAGACTGCTTTGAAGCAGTAACATTAGCCAGACAATAAGCCCGACACATGCTGCATCACATACCACTCATATAACCAGGACAATTAGTTAATAATTCATACCACGACACTGACTGCATGAAAGAAGGGAAGCACCAGTGTCAGGGTGTGTGTTTAAAATAATGTGTGAGAGAGAGAGAGAGAGAGAGAGAGAGAGAGAGAGAGAGAGAGAGAGAGAGAGAACACCCTGGCCCTGAGGCCATGAGCTAGAAACCAGGAAGTCTAAAAAAGAGAGGGAAAATGAAGTGGCACAGAGTCCCTCATCTCTATTGTTAGTTCCTCTCCTCTCTTCTTTCATTTCCTTTCCTGTCTTCCTCTCTTCTCTTTTTTTTTCCATCTCAGTATTATTACTAAGTTTTATTATTTTCACAGCGAAAACAAGACAAAATGAAAATTTAACTTTGAAAATGAGAACTAGTATGCTGACATTTATTAAAACGTAAGCTAATGTACATTAACGTTAACATTACTTTCAGTCGGCTATCTTTCGTGTTGCTATTGGAAGGAATGAAGGAATGAGTAAGTTCCTCTAGATGTTCTCTAAAGAAATATCGTCACATTATCTGACGTTTCAGCTTCTCTCAAGCTAAACCCAGACAACAAACAGTAGTTTAGTGAACAAGTGAGTTCTGCTCTGCAGTGGAGAGAACAGGTAGCTGCGGTAATGCTAGGTGAGCAGGAACAAGGTTCTGTTCAAACAGCCAGAGAGGGTTTACTGAGGAGAGTCAGTCTGTTTAATTTCTGCAGTGCAGAGTGACATAAACCGTGCCTTTTCCACTAACCTAGCAATAAATTTGAACGACACCTGTCACTCAAAACAACAAATATGGCTACAGCTTTAGCCTACAAAATGCTAAGAAGACATAACAATTAAATATGCATGACTTAAATTTCACTGATGAAAACAAGATGTCTTAAGTTTTTGTTGACTTAAACTGCTAAAACGAACAAAAATCAAATGACTAAAACTAACAATTTCGTCAAAAGACTAAAACTAAATCAAAATCAGGTGCCAACATTAACACTGCTCAGAGCAGAATTTTGTGTCCACATAAATTAATGTCCTATTTTTAGCTGTCAGTCTGTTGACAGTTTTCACTTCACTCACAATAATTTCACAAACACACACACACACCCATACATCTGTTTTATCCCTTCGAATGACTAATCATTCTTCTTGTACAGTGTGTGTGTGTGTGCGCTTGAATTGTGGATTCAGCAGTCCTGAAACATCTGCAGCTGTCTTGCTCTGACTCTCGCTATCTATCTATGTCTGTCACACACAAAGACATGCACTGACTCATTCGCCCCAGTACACATGCACACATGCATTAAGGCACATAAATATAAACACATACACAAAGCTGGAGAGTTCACCAGAGATGTGACTGGTAGTTTCGAGATGAAACACACATAAGTAAGACGGCGTGTGTGTGTGTGTGTGTGTGTGTGTGGCTTTGAAGTGAACAGTCATTAACTGGAAAATCAAGCTGCATTGAAGACCTCAAACACAGACTTTAATGATATGTGCAATACAAAAAAGTTGGTTGAATGTAAATTGCCTCAAGATGGCTACACGCAAACACCCGTACACACACACCTCACCATCCTCTCATAAACAGGAATATTTTCCTCTCTTCACCCACGCACAGGTCAGTTGTCTTGTGCTTTTATCTCACATGCTTTTTCTTGAAGGCAGAAGAATCTACATCTAGCTTTTCAGGCACACACATACACGCTAGCCCATTCCTTCTTTGTGGCCTGCTGTCATGTTGAATAGCTGGTGGCAACAGCAGGTATGTTTAGGCCAGGCCACTGTTTGCTACCGGGCTGTCTGTTCGCATTGGAAACACAGAAATATGACACAAAGAGACGTGGTGGCTGTGGAGGAGAAAGAGGAGGACAGACTGAAACAGACAGCCCTCCCTTCTGTGTGTGTGTGTGTGTGTGTGTGTGCTTGTCTGTGTGTGTGTGGGCTTTTGTGTGGTGGTCTCTGCAGATCAATCAACTGGCTAACTCACACTGTTATAATCACACGTACAGACGGCAGTATGCAGACTTTAATTTGAGCTTATAAAACTCGAGAGCTTTAAATGTGTCCGTCATCATGCCCGCTTCACGGGAGTGTTTACAGGTGTAATCAGTGTAAATACATGTTCTGCAGCCTAAAATGGCATTTAACGCATTTGTTTGATTGCCACATACTGTCAGCCCACCTACTCAAAGCTCAGACAATCAATTTTCACCTGTGTACAAGGTAAACTCCAGTGATTGAACAATTTTCATTGTTATGCAGATGATACCCAATTGTATTTATCGATCAAGCCAGATGAAACCAATCAATTAGCTAAACTTCAGGCAAGCCTTAAGGACATAAAGGCCTGGATGACCTGCAATTTTCTGATGTTAAACTCAGACAAAACCGAAGTTATTGTACTTGGCCCCGAACACCTTCAAACACATTATCTAAAGATATAGTTTCTCTAGATGGCATTGCCCTGGCCTCCAGCGAAACCGTATGAGTCTCACCTTCAAAGCCCTAAATGGTCAGGCACCATCATATCTTAAAGAGCTCATAGTACCCTATTACCCCACTAGAGCACTGCGCCCCCAGAATGCAGGGTTCCTTGTGGTTCCTAGAGTCTCTAAAAGTAGAATGGGAGCCAGAGCCTTCAGCTATCAAGCTCCTCTCCTGTGGAACCAGATCCCAGTTTGTGTACGGGAGGCGGACAACCTCCTCACATTTAAGAGTAGGCTTAAGACTTTCCTCTTTGATAAAGCTTATAGTAGGGCTGACTCAGGTGACCCCTGAGCCACCCCTTAGTTATGCTGCTATAGGCCTAGACTGCCGGGGGACTTCCTATGATGCACTGAGCTCCTTTCTCCTCCTCTTCCTCTCCATCTGTACGCCCTCATATCCCATCAATGCTTGTTATTAATTCAACTTCTTCCCGTAGTTGTGTGCTTTCTCTCCTCTCTCTCTCTCCCCCCTTCTGTTGCTTTCTGCAGGTGTTTCTGCCTCTGGAGCTGTGGAGGTCTGGGTCTGTGGTTGCTGCCGCCTGCTGCCCCCGTGCTCCTGCTCTGCACCCGCTGATGCTATTGCTGTTGTTGCTGTTGTTATTAGTATTGCTATTATAATGTTGCTCTTAGTGTTGTTTGTTGGTGTTAACATCAATGCCATTACCATATCTATGCTGTATTGAGCTGCTGTATGTTCTCTTTCCTCCTGCTCTCTCTCCCGCTTCCCCTTCCCCTTCAACCCAACCGGTCGAGGCAGATGACCACCCACCTTGAGCCTGGTTCTGCTCGAGGTTTCTACCTGTTAAAAGGGAGTTTTTCCTTGCCACTGTCGCATAGTGCTTGCTCATGGTGGGAACTGTTGGGTCTCTGTAAATATAAAGAGTCGGTCTAGACCTGCTCTATTCGAAAAAGTGCCCTGAGATAACTTTGTTATGATATGGCGCTATATAAATAAAACTGAATTGAATTGAATTGATTCAAAGCATAAACAAGACCAGTGGAGAGCCACACTTCAGCAGTTACACAATTTTTGAGCGCAATGTGATTTTTTTCTTCAATCTTTTCTTATTGTCTTCCTCGTCCTTAAAAAAACAACATCCTAATGATTGACAACATGATTCATTTGGCGAGTTATTTATCCATCTCTAAACTGATTATCTTGTTCCTGGTTGCGATTATATCCCAGCATGCATTGGACAAGAGGTTGAGTACACCCTGACCATGTTGCCAGTCCTTCACAAGACTGTTTGTTTGTTGTTTGTTTAATCTTTGGGAGTTTCCATCTTGAAAAGGCAACTGCTGTCTTCTAGTATCTACTATATCTAGTGTCCAAGCTCTTTTTCTTTGGTCTAGTTAGCTCTTCTTAAGGCCTAATTGTTTGACACTCTACCATAATGTCTGCCAGTAAAGGTGCGACAGTTATGATTCTTCATACTTGACAATGCTTCTCTTCTTTTATGGTGGTTAAGCAGGTCTGAACATGGCAGCCTACCAAACCATTCCAACTATCTTGAATAAAATAGCTAATCTGGAACCTACAACAGGTTCTCAGTCTTGTTTTCAGCCAAAAAACAGCAGTGTCTATGACAGCTTTATTAAAACTCATAGGATGATTAGAGTGATAGAACAAGATAACTAAGTCCTTGGTATCCTGATGGTGGATCGTTGGATGTCTGTGTGAGTTCAACTTTGTACCATTACATTCTGACATGCATTTTAAATACTGTATCTGTTCCCCCACCAGCTCCAGCTGATATCAGTGATTTGTTTGGCAGGGGGAGATCAGAAGTTTTAAACTTTTTCCCCCCCACTGATTTAAATCCAGCATCCAACTAAAAAAGTCAAGTTAGGCTATATTCTGCAAAGCAAGGGATATTCAGCTGGCCATCTAGTCTGGAGCTATGAGATATATTACCGCTCTCTTGCAATGCTGTTCATCACTAATATCGCCAATATTTCAGTCAACGTGACAGCAGACACTTTACAGAAAGACTTAACAAGCCTGGATCTGACTGATAATTTTATTCAAGGTAAAACTTGAGCTGACAGGTGGCATCCAATCAGCTCAGCAGAACAAGTGACATTGCCTAAAGGTATCAACAAACAGGATCTTTAAATTAAAATAAGACTGTGTTGTGGACTGAATTAAATTAACTTCCCACTCTCCTAGATGGCAGTTTTCAGTGTTCTACCTGTTAAGTATAAATATAGCCCAATAATTATCCAACACTCAGCTGAGCATTTGCCATAATGTCTTTCCTCTGACATTTCTCTTATATGTATGAATACGCCATTACCAGCTTGCTATGACTCAAGCTTTTTTTTGCGGTAATATATAATGTTGCATGATCTTGGTATTGAAACTTTGGCATTGAATCTAACCCTCCAGAGAGACTAGGTTGTGTTTCCACTGTTGCAATATCCTGAATTGAGAAGCCGTGGATTACACACAGCATGCACGCTGCACATCTCACAGAGCACATCTGATATCTGAATGTCATTAACTGCTTACATCTGTGCCCAGGACACAACAACACCTGTTCACACTGTTCTCGTGAAGTTGCCTGCTTATCTAATTACCTGTCTTACTGCGAGGGCTTTGCTAACAGCCTGTAGAAACTTTTTAATGCTGTGCAGCAATTAGCTATGACTGACACCAAATATCAAGACTTCTTAATGTAAATGTCCCATAAAGCTTCACTGACAAGATTAAATATAAACCTGCAAAGCAATGTGGCAGAGAGTAAATGAAATAGATTTTTTAAAAAGGTCACAAAAACAGCTATTCATAGTGTTTATTTTCCTGTCCTAGATAATCCATTCCAACTGTGGTTTCCTGAGCAGGGTTTTTTATTGTGGACAATGTTGCTCTCAGCAGGAGTGGAAGCTGGTGAATCAATACAGAACACACAGCAGATGAAACTTTCCCTTTTAAAGTACACCAAGGAAACCCTTAATAATGTACCATATTATCCATCTACATTAACACAACACTGCCCTATCTCTTCAGCTAAAATGGCATCATATACCCTGTTGTTCCATTTCTGGCTTTTTAACATAATTTTATACAATTGCGGATTTGAGTTTCTGTCTCAAAGGGATTGGCTGACATTTTCATAGAATGACTGACAGTATGTGGCCTCTGATCACTGATCATGTTTTGACCATTGTTCAGATCTGATTTAAAACCTGGACAAATTCAGACCTCCAGCCTGTGATGATCATGAATCACCAGAGCCACCATTACAAATAAATATCAGTTATATGGCCACACAAAAGCCCTCATTTATGGTCCTTCCCTGATACTGATACTACCCACCATAAAGCACAAGAGTTTAGGTTATAAAGATCTTCACTATATCCCTGATTTTAAGGCTGATTTGTTTATATTTGAAACATACTTCCCTGGCAAGTTATGGTGTATTATGAACGTTGCTTATACTCCATCAACAAGTCAAACTCCAAGAACATTTTTTAAGTGAATCTATAAATATACTTAAATATTAAATGACCAAATAAATTCCAGCTCTGTGTTTTAAAAAGAGCAAATGACTCAGAAAGACCAGTAAGCAATAAAAAGCAAATGTATGCCAGCCCACAGGACTACCACTGAAACAAAGGGAAACATTTTATAGCTTTCTTTTGAGAGAGAGATGGCTATTTTTCTGCTGCTGCTGAAATCTGCTAAAACATAAAATGATGAAATAAGAAGTGAATTATGAAATATGCTGAGCTAGTGTGGGGGCAATGTTTCATTCCTTCCACCCCACAGACATCATATTACATCACCAGCAAATCCTTGTATTGGATCAAGTCATGCTAGCTCCAGCCAGCCCTGGAGTCAATCACTTTCATTCGTAATCAATTCAGAATGTAAACAGGAACGCTGGTGTATTCGTAACAAAGCATTAATTCTCAGTTAATTGTCATTAGATCGTGTATGACACTTTACGGCAGCAGTAAATCCAACTGAAAAACAAGTGAATTGTAGTTTCTGGATTTATCATGATGCATGACCGACAGGCTGTGTTCTTGGGTTTGCATGAGAAATGAAGACACAAGGGAGTAATTTTCCAAACTTTTTCCATTAGATTATGAGCTATACATCTGTTGTTTTTTTGTTTGTTTTGTTTTTGGCATAATGGGGATATTTGTCCAATATTTTCTTGACATTTTGTGCTTAGCAGATTAACTTCCAGGACTTTACCTGCCCTGCATCCTTGCTGCTCTCGTGTCATCTCTCAGCTGTTAGATATTACAGCAAATCATTTCATATCTTTCTATTTCTCTACTCCGATCAAACTGCTAAAATGCATTTCTTCGTAAATCAGAGCAGCTCTTGTACCTGCCCTGAATAACCTTCCTAACTAGAACCATACGCACATGCGAACAAAGCCCTCCTAACTGGAAACACAACAGGAACACCACCATATGCACCAGGTTTGCACCCACAGGGCAAGGAGCAGAGAGGACAATGAGGAACAGACACAGTTATCATTGGTGGTGTGCATGAGAGTTGCGTGTTGTGTGTGTCTTTTCGCTAATGCACGGCACTTTCAGCCTCCCTGAGGGCGGCGGTGGCAGAGGATAATTTGGCATTCATTAAAGCTCTCTCCGTTGACCTCGGGACCTCGTTCAAGCTCCCCTGAAAACAGTCCATATCCACCAAATGATGTATGATTACCATCACCGGTCATAACCTCGGTCAAAATTTAGTTCACCTGTGCAGAAAGGAAATCAGGCCAGGGATGTGCAGCTGTGGCTGTCTCATTTGGCAGGAATCACTTGCTCCTCTCAGTCTGCCCTGAAAGTCTCTGATTTCGTAGAAAAGGCTGTGTGAAAAAAATCTCAAAGTCAGGGGGAAAAAAGTCAGTGAAAGAGAAGGAGAGAGAAACAGAGACATGAGACACATACTCAGAGGCTGGGTTTGCATGTACTGGAGATTTCTGTTCATAAACTGATAATCTGTGAGACTCCTTTTGGCGCTATGATCCTAGGTACTACTTGCTCTTGTTGCTGCACTATTTTACAGTTCACTCAAAATGGATGATTGAGCAGTTTATGGAGGCATAGAGGATGGAGGCCGTTTATACCAGGCATAGAAGTGTTTCTTGATCTGACTCCCCTATTGGCAGGACAACCTCATTTGTTTGTGCCTTCCAAAACAGTTATTGCTGAAAAATAAATTCATTTTATGATGTGACAACACTATGATTAAGGTTTGGTTAGGTTTAGGCACAAAAATGACTGGAAAATGTTAGGGAAACATTGTGGTTTTTGCGGGTCAAGTGGAAGAATTAAGAATTACCGAATTTCTGGAAAAAGGAAAATAAAATGGGACCAGGATCAACAGATAGTGTAATAATTAAAAAAATGATTTAGTGTTAAGTTACTCTTTAACTACCAGCTTTTATGAAATCCTGGTTGCCATTCTTGGTTTTCTTCGTCTTCTTCTTTTAAAGGGAAAATCAACAATAAAACAGATAATCACAGTGCTGCTCTTTCATTAGTCCTGCAAGTAACTTGATGTACATTACCCATGATGCAACTCGACTGCAGGCAGTTCAGAGGCAGTTCACTTGGAGATTTGGGTGTGTTATGCGAGTAGCGGCTAATGTAGCCTTGAGCCTCTAGCCTCCAGCAAAAATGAGGAGCGGGCTACAGAGGTTCGGTAAGCTCACTTCTTTCTTACTCCCCACACCCAGATTTTTTTTTAATTTTCAAACTTGTAGTCTCAAGTGACATCACTTGAGGCAATTTATCGGATTTCACACAGCTCCCCCTGAAGCCACAAAAGGCTTTATACAACATTTTTTCCACATATGCAGTAGTAACCCCCAAGACCTGTAAACAGACTATGATGTGTAAAATCGGTTCACCTTTAAAACAACTTCATACATATTCTCTGGGGACTGTGGAGAATTATTACAGGGGTACTCCAGCAATTGAGTATTACAATTTCATAAAGTTGGGGGACTCCCAAGAGACAGATTTTAAAAAAGAATATATTTATCAAAATGAATGTAGCAGAGGCTGAGATATCCAGACTTTTTGTCCCTCCAAAAAAATATCCTACAAATCTCAAAATGCAATTCAGGAGTCTTTCATTTCATTAGACTCTCCCTGCCTCCTTTTTTCAATCCCCACAGCTCCAGTTTGTAATGCAAAATTATTAACCATGATAACATCATCAGGGTTATTTTATTTCAAAAGTTGGAAAGCTCCCCACAGAGCCATGGAAGACATTATACATCTGTTTTCACAGGCTGAGTACTTCTCATGACGAATAAACTGAACTTAATGTGTAAAATCAGTCCAGTGCACCTTTATGGGAAGTGTGAGAAATCAGAAAACAGGTTTCGGTTAAGTGGGTAGTTTACAAAAACACAGTGCCAGACCTTAGACCAGATTTTTACTTTAAACAAATATGTTGCCGTGTCATGGAAACAACATTCTCCACACAGTTTTCACAAACTGTTCTGTTACATTTCAGTATCTAAAATTGTAAACATTGCGCAGATTACTGTTTAGATCATAATTTTCACGTTTTAGAAGAAACCGACTGCTCAAAGCGAGAGCTGTTAATTAGTTTATTTACAGCAACATGGATATTCAAACGCAGGGTATCAAGGTTCATGTCTGGATGGGAGGGTTATTCCCTTCAAATCTTAAAGGGAATAACCAGAGTATATGGCAAGTTGTTGCCTTACTTTATACATGCAGTCATAGCCCCAAATAGAGTAAAATGAGAGACATAATGAAAACCAGACTCAGATGCAGTTAAAGTCAGACACAGAGAACTTCTTAACCTTGCTGACTTTATCCAAAGTATTTGTACAGTAATGGTGCCTGATTGTACAGCCTTTCCACTAATTAGACCTGTAACATTACTGCAGTCATTACAATCAGAAACCCTCCCACAGAGCACCACACACTCTCTGCAGTCTAGACATCTTCTTTCTCTCAAACACACTCCCCCAGCGTACCTCCATTTCCCTCCGTCCCTCTTCCTCTCTCTCTTTGTGTTTAACTTCCATACTTCCTAATTCACTGTGCATCTCTCACTCCTCTGTCTCTTTTTCTCTTTTTCCCCAGAGCCATCTGTTGTGAATCACCATAATGATAATGGAGTGTACACTCCTTAACATACTGAACCCATTGACAATGGCTTTCACTCTATAACCCACTGGTCCTCATCCAACTGAAATAGCCATTCCCTTGCTGCTGTGGTGCCGTTCGTTCGTCCAGGTTTCACTTTCTCTGTCACCAAAAAAGGAATTTCACTGCAAAACTATAGTGTTGCTTACAGTGTTTACAGTATATTGACTCTAGATACAAAAGCAACTCAAGGGACCTCAAGTGAAAGCTGAGAAACATTACATTTTATGTAAATGTGCTACACAATGTAGGTGGAAAAACTCACACAATTCGCAATAATTACAGAGCTGTTGTTGCTGATGTTGTTCTAAAACTAGTTCCTACTCCCAGAAAACATATACAACACATTGCTTGGAATATACAGTACATGCACAATTTCAATAGGGACATAAAACTTAACATCAAACATATAATTATCCTTATTATGATTGTAGGTGAAAAATGTCACACTGAAAAGCACATGATAAAACACATTACTAGCTACTGGGTTTGCAGGCTGGTAAGCTGCTTAGCAATGATTTTAGCAAAAAGCTAAACATCAGACAGAAATGGTTTATAAGTACATGGTTTTTATTGTGGTACATTTGCATAAAACTAGCATTACTTCAACAGTTTAGGCAGGGCTTAGGATATACATAGCCTTTCACATATCACACATAGCAATCTAAAAACCAGCATATATCAGGGCTCTTCTCAGAATAGGTATGATGGGGATAAACATTTAAAAAAATTAGTATTTAGTATTTTGCATGCTAAAATTGCATAATGAAATGTGTTTGTGCAAGAATATGCAAAACCCTTATTTAGAAGTGACTCATGTTGCTACACCTGGGTATATGACATTGCAGTGCTGTCGTTCCCAGTCCTGTCTGTGACTCCTTAGACTTTACAGAAGAGTAGCTTTCTACCTACATATTAGGTACTTTGGCTTAATTCCAACTTGCATTTTTCAATAAGCATAGCTTGCACATGTCCTTCCGGGTAAAGTTTTCTATCCCATGTGATGACGTTTAAAAGTTCCACCATGGGAATAAGGTCAGTCTTACATTGCCTTCCAGTGTGCATCTAGGACGTACGATAATTTGATTTTTCACTTACTTAGACACATGAAAGCCACTGTTTAGATGTACAGACCTCTTCTGTGCTGCCACATGTAAACGTCTTAAAACAGCTATGGGACCATAATGACACAGTACTTTTAAGTTTCCCAAGGATATTAGGACAAATTATGACTGCATAGATTTGCTTATCCCTCATGTCAGCAATCCCAAAAACAGAGCAGAAACATTGCATGGTTTATTTAGATATGGGCAGAAATGGTTTTAAATTATTGAGTAGGCTGATAAAGGTTAAAAACCTCTGCTTCAATATCATACAAAATATTCAGGAATCCAGCTAGGCCTGGTTTATATCCTCCAGTCACTTCTATATATCCAAAGTGTTTTCCTGAACGGGTTACCTGAGTTTGGTATAACTTGAGATACGTTGTCTGTTAAACAGTATATTTTTCAGTTCTTGTAATCCTTGGACACAAACTTGAATCTTGAAAGGCTCATTTGCTTTTATGTTGCCTCTGAAATCTACAGTATTATATGAAGAAGGAGTGAACTAGAACAGATCCACTTCAAGAAAAATCCCAAATTGCTGCAAATACTGTGTATTTAATAGGTTTTTAATTAATAATGATTATTCATTTATTGCCCAAATCCTGTTGTTTGAATTAATATTTTACCATCCCCAAATTGCTTTAATGAATATTAAACAGAAGTGTTATTCAAATTTGCCAATGCTAAATTTAATGATGGTATGAACATGAACTGGTTCTTTTAGCTGCCTTTACCTATCTGATGAGCTAGCTGACTGTCTTCATCCAAATACCTGCCAGAACTTGCGTCAAAGACTGGTCAGCCGCACAACCTGTTGTGCAATCTGTGCCATCTTTAGGCCAATCTTGGGATTTATCCACATGTTTGTTCAATGTCAGGCAAACACAAAAATAAAACAAAATTCTTTCTTATGATAAAGATTTTGAAACTTCTTCTGGAGAAGCATTGTGTTGTCCTAACTCTAAACCTTTTCTTCACTCTGTTTTATTGGTGTGATTCCTGATTCCTGCCTTTTTCAAAATCTATTAAATATAGAGCAACATGTTGAGGATGAAAAGTAATGATACAAGAAAAAACATGAGCAGTTAAGAGCTTTACATCTGGTAGAAATAAAGTATCTGGAACCATACGTCTTAAAAACAAGATCTCTGATTAAAGCTTTTTCTGACTAACAACAGAATGAACTTCTATTTTGTATTAAGTGTGAATAAAGCTATCTAAAGTACAATATGGTGATTTTTTTTTTGAGGAAGCATAGTGCATAAAGACTTTAATAAAACAGTGTCCTGGTTGAGCAAACAAGGATAATATGTCTCTCAAATCATCTCTTTACACAACAACAACACAACATATGATTGACACTGGTTGATACTTCGTCTGTCAACGTCCCTCCCAGTAGCTCACAAAGTTTTAGCAGGACCAGCTCCAGTGGTGGGATATTCTGAAAAGAAAGTGAACTGACCCCAGCTCAGGTGCATGCAAGTCTATTTGTGTCCTCCATAATGATCTATATCCCAAGCCTTATTCCAGTGACTAGACACAGGCGATAAATCCTGGTTAAACTTTGTCCTTCCTCTTTTCACAGCGAGACAGGGTGCATGATGGACTGTGTCTCTCTGCCATACAGTCCTCTATTCTATCCCTCCCTCATTTACTTCATCTGCCCCTCACTTCATCCATCCCTTTTTCTCTATCCCTCACCCTTGCCTTTTCCAACCCTCTCTCCATGCATCACTTGCCCACTCATCTCTCTCTCGCTCTCCTTCTTTTCTCTCCTAAATCCCACTTCATCTCCTCTCCTCCCATCTTACCTTCATTTTCTCCCTCCCTTACCACCTCTTTATCTTTTTAGATGAAAATGGCAAGAGCTGGTGTGGTAGCAATCAAGGCAATGCTCATCAACACATCTATCTTATCAACCATATAACGCACTCCAGCTCTCCTTCATTTTTTCTCTCCTCTTATTGAGTTTGTAACAACATAAACACTCAAGGCAATTACTTACCTCTTTTCCAAATGATCTAACTCCATCTATCCATCTAACCATCCATCCATCCATCCATCCATCCATCCATCTTTACGCCTACCCCTAAAAACTACAAGTCACATAACAGGAGAAATGAACAAATTGGTTGAACCAGCTCCTTCAGGAATTCATAATCTCTTGTTATCACAATAATTAACACAAACTCAACCAATCACAGCAATTTGGGAGACCTTGCAATCCTCCAAAATGGATATTTCCGCAATAAAAAATCTCAAACTAGAAGAATACATGCCAATTTACCAATCATCGCAGTTTTATGCACAAAAATATTCCAATTTAGAGCCACTTTTATGAGCCAAAGTCAAGTAAGAAACAAGCTTCTATTCCCATAAACTGTCTTCCTTGAAACAATGGTGAACAGGGCTCTGTTTCCCTAGAACGTCTCTTCTCAGACAACCCCTCCCCCCAGGCTATATATTGCATCACTCCAACCAAGCTTCTCCAATTGACCAAAGGCACCAAAACGAAACTTTCTAATCTAATACCTTAAACAAAGCATTTGGTTTATGGAGCTTGTTGGTAGCTCTTTATGACAAGGTAGGAAGCACTAAGGTTACCTCGTAAATTAAGTTATAGAATTGCATTCAATTTCTTGCCCAGATAACTGCACACTTAGCTTCCTAACTGGACATCTCTGCAATCCTATAAGATTCCTTAACTCGTTTTTGCTCCCTCTTGAACTTATTACATGATATGATTGACATTAAGTGCTTTAAACAGTCACATTATTTTACAGCCGCCTTGCAATTGTTAAACATGACCCAAAATCCCAAAATAACACAAAAAAGGTCACAAATTTACGTGCAATTGTGCTCCAAATTCAGCCATTTCACTGTAATAATCACAAAAACTCACATGAGATCCTGGAGAGACTGCTAAACATATTTTTTTTTAATCTTGCCCTGGTGCTCTATCTCCCGTCTCTCTTTCCAATCCCTTCTCTCTTGCTATTTTCTGTTCCCCTGTCTCTTTTGCTGTTTAGCTAGCAGACACAACAAAACAAACTCTGGCCACGGTCCAGCCGGGCCGGTGAAGGAGAAGAGATGTCTGTGTAACAAATGACAAAGTGTCAACACCAGGAAATAGCTTAGTTGGACCTGTGTGTGTATTTGTGTGTGTGTGTCTCAGTTTGGGGAAATAGTCTGGCACGCTTGATTATGTTTCAGCCAGTCAGCCAGCCGCTCCACTCTGGTAAAGTTCGACCTTTCAGGCTACCATAGATATAGAGACGGGGGTGGGGGTGGGGGGTAGAAGATGAAGGTGAGTCAAAACGAATAAACACAGATCCGATGCCAGTGTTATCCACAGTTCAATTGTATCTCGAATTTGGGATTTTAGTCTGACAGCTGGCCTTTACTCTCACCTGAACAAAATGCAATCCATGACCCCTGAACCAAGTCAAGCCATTGAAGAACATTTCAAAAAATGGACCTTGGCATCAATCACACCACTCAGAGATGAACAAGATTTAGAGGTCTGAGGTTTCTGCTGAATGCTGACAGTGATAAAGCTCAAGGATTCTTTTTGCCAAAGCCTAATGGCACAAATGGAATGACCGTCATTAGAGATGTATAAATCTGCATTGGCAATTTTTGCTACCGACCTGTTAGCACTGCAGCCAATTTGATGTAATACGCATCATTTTTCTATTTTGGTGACACCTTTGCTACTAAGTCGTCTTGGTTTGGTTAGTTTTGCTCTGTATTTCCCCCTCAACATACATGTAAAATGCACCTAGTCCTGTGATATATTTTTCTTTATATACTTGGTTTTATAAAACTAAGTATATAAAACCAGAGAGGTTGTCTGCCCCCAGACCACTTACATTATTTAAATCCAAAGTAAACAGAAGAGGAGTTACACATAAAAACTTAATAAAAAGTAAAACCTCCACTGCAACAGTACAACAAAATAGGAGAATTAAATGTGGACTCTTAAACATCAGATCTCTCTCATCTAAAGCTGTTCTAGTAAACGATCTAATATCAGATCATAATATTGATTTATTTTGTCTTACTGAAACCTGGCTGTGTCAAGGTGAATATGTTAGCCTAAATGAATCCACTCCCCCCAGTCACATTAATACTCACATTCCTCGAGGCTCAGGCCGAGGAGGTGGAGTTGCAGCCATCTTCGACTCAAGCCTATTAATCAAAACTAAACCCAAACTAAATTATAACTCGTTCGAAAGCCTTGTTCTTAGCCTTTCACACCCAACCTGGAAAACACTACAGCCAATTCTATTTGTTATAGTGTACCGAGCTCCTGGACCGTATTCTGAATTTTTATCTGAATTCTCAGAGTTCTTATCAGGTTTAGTCCTTAAAACAGATAAAATAATTATTGTAGGTGATTTTAATATTCATGTGGATGTAGAAAATGATAGCCTTAGTGCTGCGTTTATCTCATTAATAGATTCGATTGGCTTCTGTCAGAGTGTACATAAACCCACTCACTGTTTTAACAACACCCTCGACCTTGTTCTATGGCATTGAAATTGAACATCTAATAGTCTTTCCACAGAATTCTTTTTTATCAGACCATTTTCTATTAACTTTTGAATTCCTATTATTGGACTACACGCCATCAGGCAAACATTCCTACACTAGATGTCTATCTGATAGTGCTGTAGCTAAATTTAAGGAAGTGATTCCATCGGCATTAAATTCAGTTCCATGTCTCAATGTAACAGATGACTCCTATGCTAACTTTAGTCCCTCCCAAATGGATCATCTTGTTGATAGTGCTGCAGGCTCACTACGAATAACACTCGACTCTATCGCCCCTCTAAAAAAGAAGATAATAAAACAGAGGAGGTTAGCTCCATGGTATAACCCGCAAACCCGCAAATTAAAACAAACATCGCTAAAACTTGAAAGGAATTGGCGTTCCACCAATCTGGAAGAATCACGTTTAGCCTGGCAAGATAGTCTTAAAATTTATAGGAAGGCCCTCCGTAATGCCAGAGCAGCTTTCTACTCATCATTAATAGAGGAAAATAAGAACAACCCCAGGTTTCTGTTCAGCACTGTAGCCAGGTTGACAGAGTCACAGCTCTGTTGAGCCATGTATTCCCATAGACCCCAGTAGTAATGACTTCATGAGCTTTTAAAGATAAAATTCTAACTATTAGAGAAAGTACCAGCACCTCCTGCCTCAGCTGGTACCAATTTATCTTCAGCACAGGAACCTTTAGAAACAACTGTAAAACCTAAAAGATGACTGCTTTTTCCCATCAACCGTAATCAACTAACTTCCATGATTTCCTCATTCAAGCCATCAACTTGTTCTTAGACCCCGCCCCAACTTAGTTGCTTAAAGAAATTTTTACCCTTAGTTAGCATTTATTTACTAGATATGATCAATCTGTCCTTATTAAAAGGCTATGTGCCCCAGTCCTTTAAAGTAGCTGTAATTAAGCCTCTTCTTAAAAAGCCCACTCTTGATCCAGGGATTTTGTCAAATTATAGACCTATATCTAACCCTCCTTTTCTCTGTAAGGTCCTTGAGAAAGCAGTTGCCAATCAGTTGTGTGACTTTCTACACAACAACAAGCTGTTTGAGGATTTTCAGTCAGGATTTAGAGTGCATCATAGCACAGAGACAGCACTGGTGAAAGTTACAAATGACCTTCTAATTGCATCAAAGGACTTGTCTCTGTACTTGTCTTACTAGATCTTAGTGCTGCATTCGATACCATTAACCATCACATTCTATTACAGAGACAAGAACATTTTATTGGCATTAAAGGTACTGCACTAAGCTGGTTTAAATCCTATTTATCAGATCGATATCAGTTTGTACACGTTAATGATGAATCCTCTATGCACGCCAAAGTTAGTCACGGAGTTCCACAAGGTTCTGTGTTTGGACCAATTCTATTTACCTTGTATATGCTTCCTTTAGGCAATATTATTAGGAAGCACTCCATAAATTTTCATTGTTATGCAGATGATACCCAATTATATTTATCGATCAAGCCAGATGAAACCAATCAATTAGCTAAACTTCAAGTATGCCTTAAGGACATAAAAACCTGGATGACCTGCAATTTTCTGATGTTAAACTCAGACAAAACC
>SEMN01000050.1:1726089-1877416 GCA_005408345.1 Macquaria australasica | reverse complement strand
AAAGGAAGCATATACAAGGTAAATAGAATTGGTCCAAGCACAGAACCTTGTGGAACTCCGTGACTAACTTTGGCGTGCATAGAGGATTCATCATTAACGTGTACAAACTGATAACGATCTGATAAATAGGATTTAAACCAGCTTAGTGCAGTACCTTTAATGCCAATAAAATGTTCTAGTCTCTGCAATAGAATGTGATGGTCAATGGTATCGAATGCAGCACTAAGATCTAGTAAGACAAGTACAGAGACAAGTCCTTTGTCTGATGCAATTAGAAGGTCATTTGTAACTTTCACCAGTGCTGTCTCTGTGCTATGATGCACTCTAAATCCTGACTGAAAATCCTCAAACAGCTTGTTGTTGTGTAGAAAGTCACACAACTGATTGGCGACTGCTTTCTCAAGGATCTTAGAGAGAAAAGGAGGGTTAGATATAGGTCTATAATTTGACAAAATCCCTGGATCAAGAGTGGGCTTTTAAGAAGAGGCTTAATTACAGCTACTTTAAAGGACTGTGGCACATAGCCTTTTAATAAGGACAGATTGATCATATCTAGTAAATAAGTGCTAACTAAGGGTAAAACTTCTTTAAGCAGCCTAGTTGGGATGGGGTCTAAGAGACACGTTGATGGCTTAGATGAGGAAATCATGGAAGTTAGTTGACTAAGGTTGATGGGAGAAAAGCAGTCTAAATGTACAGGTTTTACAGTTGTTTCTAAGGTTCCTGTGTTTGAAGATAAGTCAGTACCAACTGAGGGCAGGAGGTGCTGAATTTTTTCTCTAATAGTTAGAATTTTATCTTTAAAGAAGCTCATGAAGTCATTACTACTGAGGTCTATAGGAATACATGGCTCAACAGAGTTGTGACTCTCTGTCAGCCTGGCTACAGTGCTGAACAGAAACCTGGGGTTGTTCTTATTTTCCTCTATTAATGATGAGTAGTAAGCTGCTCTGGCATTACGGAGGGCCTTCCTATAAATTTTAAGACTATCTTGCCAGGCTAAACGTGATTCTTCCAGATTGGTGGAACGCCAATTCCTTTCAAGTTTTCGCGATGTTTGTTTTAATTTGCGGGTTTGCGGGTTATACCATGGAGCTAACCTCCTCTGTTTTATTATCTTCTTTTTTAGAGGGGCGATAGAGTCGAGTGTTATTCGTAGTGAGCCTGCAGCACTATCAACAAGATGATCAATTTGGAAGGGACTAAAGTTAGCATAGGAGTCATCTGTTACATTGAGACATGGAACTGAATTTAATGCCGATGGAATCACTTCCTTAAATTTAGCTACAGCACTATCAGATAGACATCTAGTGTAGGAATGTTTGCCTAATGGCGTGTAGTCCAGTAATAGGAATTCAAAAGTTAATAAAATGGTCTGATAAAAAAGAATTCTGTGGAAAGACTATTAGATGTTCAATTTCAATCCCATAAACAAGAACAAGGTCGAGGGTGTGGTTAAAACAGTGAGTGGGTTTATGTACACTCTGACAGAAGCCAATCGAATCTAGTAATGAGATAAACGCAGCACTAAGGCTATCATTTTCTACATCCACATGAATATTAAAATCACCTACAATAATTATTTTTTATCTGTTTTAAGGACTAAACCTGATAAGAACTCTGAGAATTCAGATAAAAATTCAGAATACGGTCCAGGAGCTCGGTACACTATAACAAATAGAATTGGCTGTACTGTTTTCCAGGTTGGGTGTGAAAGGCTAAGAACAAGGCTTTCGAACGAGTTATAATTTAGTTTAGGTTTAGGTTTGATTAATAGGCTTGAGTCGAAGATGGCTGCAACTCCACCTCCTCGGCCTGAGCCTCGAGGAATGTGAGTATTAATGTGACTGGGGAGTGGATTCATTTAGGCTAACATATTCATCGTGACACAGCCAGGTTTCAGTAAGACAAAATAAATCAATATTATGATCTGATATTAGATCGTTTACTAGAACAGCTTTAGATGAGAGAGATCTGATGTTTAAGAGTCCACATTTTATTCTCCTATTTTGTTGTACTGTTGCAGTGGAGTGCAGTGTTTCACCACTGTCTTTTGTTTTTGAGGCATCTGAAAGGAACACAAAACCTTCAATCAGGTGTACAAGATATATATACATATATACACACACACACCACCCAGGAGTTTTAGTTCACAACCCATTAAGCTGGAGATATGTAATTATTGCTTTACTATATAGATTAATGTTTTATATGTTTTAATGTTTATCCCAGGGTTGGCGGTTTGGAGGCCAGCAACTTGCATGGCAGCCTTTGTCACTGGTGTGTGTGCATGGGTGAATGATATCGTTATAAGTCCATTTACCATTTAAATACCATTAATGTTACATTACATTTTTCTTTGTAATACAACACACATTAGGCGTACCATATAAACATTTTATTGACAAACACATTTTATAACTCATTATGAACATATATTGAATGTATATTACATAACAAATGTCTGACAGAGGTGCTTCTATATGATGGAGTTGACAGCCAACTGAGTTGAGGTCATATACAACATAAAATAGTACATAAAATTCCTTTTCATTTTTCTGCAATATTAAATTTGATATATTGTCCCATCATTTTGTTTATGTTTTTCTGCAGTAATAATCACAAGACATGTTGACCATCACAATTAAACAAGCCCTCTATCCAAATCACATAATTTACACTTTGTAATGACATTTTCACATTGTTTACATTTAGCAAGACAAAAGGTCATGTTTCATTGGACTAGGACACAGACTGGAGGTCTAGATGCTATCATAACTGCTGATTGAAAAACCAGATAACTGAGTCACAGATAAGTAATCCATATTGATGTGAACCTCTTTGCCACCGTGGCCAAACAAAGCTGAAAACACAAGTTACACCCAACAGCTGTGTTACGTCCCCTTCTGAGACTAGGGGTGGGAGGACATGCAACAATTAGGACATCAGACTCAAAGCAGAGGTGAAAAAAAGACAACTACTTTATTTTAAAGTGCTCTAATAACAAACATTTAACAAGTGGGGACGATGGGATCCAATTGGTTGTGCCAAATAAATTGAAATTAATAAAACAAAACCAGGCTTGTCCATCCTTACTTCTAAAAGAAAAATAAACAAAAAGTCCTAGCTGACTTATCTAAACAAAATTCACCAAAATCAATACAAAAGGTGGCACCAACCACTAACCTAGTGTTTCTAACAAACAGGATACTATGTGTTGAAATGTACAGGGAACCCCCAACTTACCTAGTCCTCAACCTCCCACCACATACCATTCTTTAGAAACTTAACAATGCCTGTGAGAAAACAGTTCACAAGCCAAGAACATAGCAAAAAATGACAGACTGCTAGTGACTTCTAGGTTGAGCTCCTTATATCCAGGTCCCTGTGATGTCATAGGCCAGTCTGAAGTCAGGAAGAACCGATCAGCAGCGCAACTGGACAGGACAGGTGGAATTGCTTTGGGAGGCAGCACCTGGAGAGAACTCAGAAGAAAGGGGAGGAAGAGAGAGAGAGAAAAAAACCCCCAAAAAACCAAAACAGAATTAAAGCTGCAAGCAGCGATGAATGGGCCCTCGCACATCTGCGCACGTCGGGGAGTGCAGCATCCACTGCTTCAGTACTATAGGCTACTGAACAATTCACTTTTCTTTCACAAAATACAAACCACTGATGTAACCCAGCTCGTAAATTTTAGCAATCCTACAACGACAACTCTTGAATTTAAATAACAGTCATAACAATAAAGTATATATATACATTTTCCTAACTTGTATTTGTGGTTTCTGGACCTTATAATTCATTGTTACAACACATCTGTGTATAATTCTAAAGACTCCATCAATAATTGAATTTCTGATTACATGCTCAAAAACATTTACTGTCTCAGTACTAACATAGCCTAATTAGAATTGTAGCACTGCTGTTACACAGAAAGCAAGGACCAGGCTCTAGGTTCAGAAGGAGAAGGGTTAATAACTAATGTTAATAATAATGGACCACAGACCAAGGATAACGTTGAACTGCCGGCTTATTTACAGAAAATATACACACATGCAATACAGTACAAAATCACAAATTCTTTACACACTTCACGTAAACCCAAATAAAACCAAACATTCCAGAGAGAGAAATATCGTGATTTCTGTAATGTAGTTTCAATTTGGTTAACCTATTTTAGTTTTAAGAACAATATTCAACTTAGATTACTTTAAGTTGTATAATTCTCTGTTTATCTTTTGAGTAAACTCAGTTCAAAATTTTCAATTGATCTCTGTTAGGCCTATTTAGGACTTTAGTTTGACCCTTGGTCAGGGTAAATGGAGATGGAACACAATAAATGAAATATTTCATTTCCGCCTAACTAAATTGTACACTTTTAGAGTGAATATTCCCTTGGAATTATGCAGTTGCAGCCCAAAGCCTCTAGCAAACCATAGTACAACATCTGAACATTACCTGTGCCAAGATCAATTCTAATAAAGTGAAGCAGAACAAAGTTAGAGAGGTCTTAGTGGAGTCATGTTAAGAAACCAGAAATTGTAAAATGTTATTATAACATTATTTGCCTTGTGAATGGCCTTCATTTAGCCTGAAAATGCTGTGGAATGATCACAGGAACAAGAGACGCCAGACGCTGTGCACGCTTGGGTAAATCTGTGTCAATGCTACGATTCAACCACTTGATGGAGACACAGACCGTGTATTCGCATGGAAGGCTGGTGCGTCGGTCTACTGCAGCTCCTTCCCCATGACATGCAAATGATTAGAAAATGGCTGGAATCGACTCAAAATGACCCAGAGACATTGGAGTAGCCATTACTAGTGGTTTTATGCGACCAGACACAACTTTTGATTACGGTTTATTCAGTGAGTTTTGATGTCGTGAGATCGTTAATTTGATGTGTTTATGGCGCGTGAACTGAACGATATCAGGACCGCTGTGATGGCGGACATGCACCTTGCTCAGACAGAGAACGCGTTTAGCAACGCAGTCAGTCAGTTGCCTGGTGTTTGATTTGTGTTTCGTTTAGGTAGAAATGGTTACGCTGGTTAACTAGTCGAGCTTCTGCTGGTCAAAGCGGTGTGCCGTATGACTATGTTGTCACGTGTTTAAATGCCCTGTGACGCGCTTGCTTACGCGGGGGCGGTCTTGCCCCCGTATACGGGGGCTCTCGTGACCAAGATTAAAGGAACAGTACACACACTTAAATAGCAAAATGAACAATAATGGCTTAAATTACATTTATCACTTGTTTAATAACCTTTTGTGTGTTAATGGTTATATTTAAGCTAGGTTAGAAAAGACAGACCATTTAGGTCCTTAACAGTGACATTCACACTAATATAAAGCACTCACATTTTTTAAGACATTCAAAAGATAACCTCAAAAACAAATAACACACACCCATAAAAGTAATTGAAAACAATATTGAACTTTATTGAAATATTTACAATTGTAAATTAAGGGCTAGTGTTGACATCCACCTCCACCACGTCCGTCACGTCATCGCCCTCCTTGTTGGCTACGGCCAACATTTCAGCATCACTTATGGCTGCAAAACAACACACAGACACAGGAATTAATTGACTTGTATCTTACAATAATCACTGGTCTACTGGTACCGGGACAAGTGTATATACTTGTTTTTCTTTCAAAGCTGCTTGTCCAACAAACACTAAACGCCATGTGTTATAAATAATAAAACTAAGATAGTCTAGATAGAATGTTTTATATACAGACAGCTATCATTTTAAATCATTCCTAACAATCAATATTACTTCTATAAGCTTACATCACACTTATTAATGATCGTCATCATACACTTACTGTCTGTACTGTGCATGAAACGTCTGTTCTCCAACTGAACAGTGAGAGCACGAATTGTGGTGTTGTTCTTCTCCAGGTCATTTCTGAGGAAAGCGGCTTGCTTCTCCAAAGCCCTGGTTTTCCTCACCATTCCCACTAAGACGTTTGTGATGTCTGTCCCAATGGCTACTGATTTATGGTAAAGCTGGGCTCTGCTGACTGCTTGGTCTTGGCATGAATACTATAAAATAAAGAACAAACACAGCAACAATAAAACAACAACCACAACAAATACGTCACAAACAACACATTAACCTACAATCGCCTAAACATAAAATACAAAACTGACAATACTTAAACTTAAAAGTTGGCAGGCCTGTCTTATGGCAAGCACTTCAGCATCATCAATTGATGCAAATTTGGAGGGAGAAGAGAATGCCATCTGTAAAAACACATAAGAAATTACACACAAAAAAACATACACACTAAGTATTAAGTTGGCATGCACATTGACATATTTTACTGATTAAGTCAATGCTTATACAGAAAACACCAGTACAACACAATATAACATAAGCATGTTACCACTGAAATACTGACCTTTTCCAAAACAGTTTTGTCGTCTGTAGTTTGGTGAAGAAGCAGTTGGTACAGTTCCACATTAAGTATTTAAACAAAATTAAGTGGGAGTGGTCATTGACAGTGGAAAAATGCGCTGATTGGCTGATTACATTTAAACTCAACCAACCACTTGGTCTGGGAAAGACAGAGAGATGTTCAAATTTAATTTATAAACATTTCTAAATCTGTGTGTTAAGTATATTTGTACACATGTACATGAAACCTCCTGTATTTAATTTTTACATTTAATTATCCATTTTAAAACTGCAATTAATGAAGAAATATTTCGTGTGCACAGACATATGCATATGCACAACAATGTTTAATTAAATAATTTTAATTTATATAACTAAACATGAAATTCACCTCTGGGCACCACCCTTAAAGCAGGGAAGATGGTAGCCAATTAATAAATAAATCAGTCAGTGTCAGGAATCAAAAATACTAAACTACAAATCTGGAACTTTGATTAATAATTAAATTAATAAGTACAATCAAAATAACCATATCAAAACTCTAGTAAAGCTTGAAGGGTTTTGGAGTTCTGAATAGGGGTTGGCAAAATTCAGTCTTGTCCAACATTAAATAGACCATATTATATTTATTAAGCTTTTAAACTAAAATTCAAACTAAATTCAGTTGTTTTTTACAGTTATTAATCAAACCTAAACCTAAATTAAATTATAACTCGTTCGAAAGCCTTGTTCTTAGCCTTTCACACCCAACCTGGAAAACACTACAGCCAATTCTATTTGTTATAGTATACCGAGCTCCTGGACCGTATTCTGAATTTTTATCTGAATTCTCAGAGTTCTTATCAGGTTTAGTCCTTAAAACAGATAAAATAATTATTGTAGGTTATTTTAATATTCATGTGGATGTAGAAAATGATAGCCTTAGTGCTGCGTTTACCTCATTGCTGGATTCGGTTGGCTTCTGTCAGAGTGTACATGAACCCACTCACTGTTTTGACCACACCCTCGACCTTGTTCTTGTTTATGGCATTGAAATTGAACATCTAATAGTCTTTCCACAGAATTCTTTTTTATCAGACCATTTTTTATTAACTTTTGAATTCCTATTACTGGACTACACGCCATTAGGCAAACATTCCTACACTAGATGTCTATCTGATAGTGCTGTAG
This sequence comes from Macquaria australasica, assembly GCA_005408345.1. Classification (NCBI taxonomy): domain Eukaryota; kingdom Metazoa; phylum Chordata; class Actinopteri; order Centrarchiformes; family Percichthyidae; genus Macquaria; species Macquaria australasica. The sequence continues at coordinate 1,869,841 of SEMN01000050.1, read as the reverse complement.
CTAAATTTAAGGAAGTGATTCCATCGGCATTAAATTCAGTTCCATGTCTCAATGTAACAGATGACTCCTATGCTAACTTTAGTCCCTCCCAAATTGATCATCTTGTTGATAGTGCTGCAGGCTCACTACAAATAACACTCGACTCTATCGCCCCTCTAAAAAAGAAGATAATAAAACAGGAGGTTAGCTCCATGGTATAACCCGCAAACCCGCAAATTAAAACAAACATCGCGAAAACTTGAAAGGAATTGGCGTTCCACCAATCTGGAAGAATCACGTTTAGCCTGGCAAGATAATCTTAAAATTTATAGGAAGGCCCTCCGTAATGCCAGAGCAGCCTACTACTCATCATTAATAGAGGAAAATAAGAACAACCCCAGGTTTCTGTTCAGCACTGTAGCCAGGCTGACAGACAGTCACAACTCTGTTGAGCCATGTATTCCTATAGACCTCAGTATTAATGACTTTATGAGCTTCTTTAATGATAAAATTCTAACTATTAGAGACAAAATTCAGCACCTCCTGCCCTCAATTTGGTACTGACTTATCTTCCAAACACAGGAACCTTAGAGCAACTGTAAAACCTGTACATTTTAGACTGCTTTCTCCCATCAGCAGTAATCAACCTGCTTCCATGATTTCCTCATCTAAGCCATCTAGGCTGTAAAGAAATTTTACCCTTAATTAGCACTTGTTACTAGATAGCAGTCAGTGTCCTTATTAAAGGCTGTGCCTGATCCTTTAAAGTAGCTGTAATTAAACCCCTCTCTTCTTAAAAGCCCACTCTTGATCCAGGGATTTTGTCAAATTATAGACCTATATCAACCTCCTTTTCTCTCTAAGGTCCTTGGGAAAGCAGTCGCCAATCAGTTGTGTGACTTTCTACACAACAACAAGCTGTTTGAGGATTTTCAGTCAGGATTTAGAGTGCATCATAGCACAGAGACAGCACTGGTGAAAGTTACAAATGACCTTCTAATTGCTTCAGACAAAGGACTTGTCTCTGTACTTGTCTTACTAGATCTTAGTGCTGCATTCGATACCATTGACCATCACATTCTATTACAGAGACTAGAACATTTAATTGGCATTAAAGGTACTGCACTAAGCTGGTTTAAATCCTATTTATCAGATCGATATCAGTTTGTACACGTTAATGATGAATCCTCTATGCACGCCAAAGTTAGTCACGGAGTTCCACAAGGTTCTGTGCTTGGACCAATTCTATTTACCTTGTATATGCTTCCTTTAGGCAATATTATTAGGAAGCACTCCATACATTTTCATTGTTATGTAGATGATACCCAATTATATTTATCGATCAAGCCAGATGAAACCAATCAATTAGCTAAACTTCAAGCATGCCTTAAGGACATAAAAACCTGGATGACCTGCAATTTTCTGATGTTAAACTCAGACAAAACCGAAGTTATTGTACTTGGCCCCGAACACCTTCGAAACACATTATCTAAAGATATAGTTTCTCTAGATGGCATTGCCCTGGCCTCCAGCGAAACCGTAAGGAATCTTGGAGTTATCTTTGATCAGGATATGTCCTTTAACTCCCAAATAAAACAAACTTCAAGAACTGCCTTTTTTCATTTACGTAACATTGCAAAAATCAGGCACATCCTATCTCAAAAAGATGCAGAAAAACTAGTCCATGCATTTGTTACGTCTAGGCTGGACTATTGCAACTCTCTATTATCAGGCTGCCCCAATAAATCCCTTAAGACTCTCCAGCTGATTCAGAATGCTGCGGCACGTTTACTGACAAGAACCAGAAAAAGAGAACATATTTCTCCAATATTAGCTTCTCTACACTGGCTCCCTGTAAAATCCAGAATAGAATTTAAAATCCTTCTCCTCACATTCAAAGCCCTAAATGGTCAGGCACCATCATATCTTAAAGAGCTCATAGTACCCTATTACCCCACTAGAGCACTGCGCTCCCAGAATGCAGGGTTCCTTGTGGTTCCTAGAGTCTCTAAAAGTAGAATGGGAGCCAGAGCCTTCAGCTATCAAGCTCCTCTCCTGTGGAACCAGATCCCAGTTTGTGTACGGGAGGCGGACAACCTCCTCACATTTAAGAGTAGGCTTAAGACTTTCCTCTTTGATAAAGCTTATAGTAGGGCTGACTCAGGTGACCCCTGAGCCCCCCCTTAGTTATGCTGCTATAGGCCTAGACTGCGGGGGGACTTCCTATGATGCACTGAGCTCCTTTCTCCTCCTCTTCCTCTCCATCTGTACGCCCTCATACCCCATCAATGCTTGTTATTAATTCAACTTCTTCCCGTAGTTGTGTGCTTTCTCTCCTCTCTCTCTCTCTCTCTCCCCTTCTGTTGCTTTCTGCAGGTGTTTCTGCCTCCGGATCTGTGGAGTCTGGGTCTGTGGTTGCTGCCGCCTGCTGCCCCCGTGCTCCTGCTCTGCACCCGCTGCTGCTGTTGCTGTTGTTGCTCTGGTTATTGGTGTTGCTGTTATGGTGTTGCTCTTAGTGTTGTTTCTGTTGGTGTTAACATCAATACCATTACCATATCTATTGCCTTACATCCCTATGTGGAACTGTATTGTGCTGCTGTATGTTCTCTTTCCTCCTGCTCTCTCTCTCCCGCTCCCCCCCTCCCCCTTCAACCCAACCGGTCGAGGCAGATGACCGCCCACCTTGAGCCTGGTTCTGCTCAAGGTTTCTACCTGTTAAAAGGGAGTTTTTCCTTGCCACTGTCGCATAGTGCTTGCTCATGGTGGGAACTGTTGGGTCTCTGTAAATATAAAGAGTCGGTCTAGACTTGCTCTATTGGAAAAAGTGCCCTGAGATAACTTTGTTATGATATGGCGCTATATAAATAAACTGAATTGAGTTGTGGTCATTGACAGAGGACAAATGCGCTGATTGGCTGATTCAATTTCAAGTCGACCAATTGTCTGACACAGATTTTGTTTATAAACATGTTTGTGTTTAAATCTGCTCTACTGGTATTGGCTTTCCCAAATTTGGGCCACTCCCACAGAACATCTATATAAGCTCGCGTCGACAGCAAACCGCGTTGGTTTTTTGCTGTTTCAGTGGAAGCCAACACACGAGACCGGATTTACTTCTGATTTTCATGCAAGGATTTGACTTTGAGAAAGACGAGAGGATTATTGCTGAAGCTGATTTTTTGCTGTTGGAAGGATTTTCCGTGGAAGCCAGGTGAGTTATTATTAGCCTAAATTTGAAATGTACTGTTATCCGCGGAATGTAGCACAGCCTTGCAAACGGAAATTACTTCTTTTTTTTTAAGCGCAAATTCAATATGCGTTGAACATAGCTGCATTACAAGATATACTGTATACTGTTTGTTGTTAAAACTACATGTACAAAAGCAGACAAATGTATTTTTCATACTAAACATCGGTTTATTTGGTTAACAAAAAGTGTGAACGTAGGCAAGTGACGCTTTTTAATATGTGTGGATGACCTTATGAGGAACGCACTGTGATACGGTGCTAGGTAGCTACGGTGGTTACGTTTCTGTTTTGTTATTTTATTTTATTTTATTATGTTGTTGGTTACATCGTTAAACTACCTCACATACCAGGACCATTAAACGATGTCGCTTTGGGCTTGTGTGAGTTTAAAAGTAACAAATCCCTAGAAGCTAATGAGTAGTTTAGCAGAGTACAAGATTTGCTAACTTTTTCTTGTGACAAGGCGGCAAACTACACGAGGACGACCATGACGCAGTGGTTTTTGGCCAAAAAATTACCTCATGAATGTACAATTAGTGCAATATCACTTATATAATTAGTACCCATTTGGCTGGCCAGTTAAAACACTTTATAGCCATTTTCTGAGTTTTACCCTTTGTGTAGTTAATGCAGTTAGGCTTTGTAGGGCGGTGTATGGAAAGCTTATTTCACGTAGTGTTTAGGAGGGAAACGGTGAAGAAAAGTAGCAAGATGGCTACAAGATTCAGGGGAAAAACGGTTTTAAAAATTCATGTCGAAGTTGTTTTTTACAAGTTAACCCTTTGTGTTTAGGTTGGCTCTATTGAAATTCACCAGTGATCACTTCAAATACTTAAATTTACTTGACACTCCCCAAAGCAGACAGGAATATTCATTGGCTTAATTGCTGAAGGGATTAGCCAAATAGGCACTGGTGGAGGGATTCAGGTTTTACTGTTAATTAGCCTGTCTTGCATTGTCCTTAATTTCCAGTCAGCTTTTGATGTCACTGTGACTAACAAATATGCCTGTTGCTTTCCACACCTAAAGCACACAAAATATGTGGTTGTACGTTGTCTTTAACTGACCTTTTAATGTGGTTGTTATATTGACAATCTGGTATTTTAAAGCTTTTGTTAAAGGTGTTTTTGTTTGTGTTTGCAAAGGTGACTGAAAGATTTGAGATCTGCCGTTTGTAGCTGTCCAGTCTACAGGCACTCTACTAAGTAAGTTGCACAATTTTTGAGTTTTGTATGTTATTAGTATTTTATAGTAACTGAATATATTACGTGTACATTATTATAAAATTGTTTATTTGATCTTTTTATACTTTTTATAGTGGTTCTTCAGGAACCAGTTTATTGAACATGGTTTGATAGACAGTAAAAACTATTGTTTTGCTTTTGTCACTACATATGGTAGCAGTATTGATTTATGCTGGATCAATTGTTGTAGCATGTTTGACGTATGTTGGCAAAACATCTTTTTGGGGTCTGCATTCTTTTAGATGCCTCATGGCAAGTCCTACCGTCGCTCTGAGGCAGCCAAGAGGAGCTTGGTGCAGTGGCGTAAAGTGGATCCTGGACCTCAGCGCCCTAGTAACGGCAGTTGTGCAGGTATGTACTCACCCGCTTTTATATTAAAAGTTGTTCTTCATGCATGATTGTAAACAGTTTTTTTGCCTGTTTTTTTTGTGTGCAATTATAATTTTTAAAAGTTCATTAACTTTGATTTTGGTTTGTTTCTGAATAGGTACCGGTGACCGTCATGCAGTGCGGGAATGGCCAATTTCATCCGTGACCGGACGAAGACACAAGTTGGTCATGCCCGACGAGTCTGCAGATAAGGTATTTTAATTGTAGAATTTATCAAGAAATACTTGATCTATGGAGTAATTTGTGATTTTCATTCTAAAAAATGCTTTCTGTTGTTCCAGTTTGTGCTGCTTGTCGAGGACTCCCATCTACGAAGCATCGCAGATGGAATTGTGGAGATGCCCGGGAGACTTTCCTTTGGTGTCATGTCGACGCCGGGGGGCAGTGCGAAGGACCTGAAGGCTGAGGTGGAGCATGCTGTTATCGTGTGGACACCTGAGGCAGTCTGTCTTCTGGCTCCTAGCAACAACTTGACGGCCAGCAGGACCATCGACGAGGCAGCGGCAGACTTTGGCAGCCTCCTGGCCAGTGTCTGCAGTCGCTGGACTAAGGTAGTTATTTTAATTTATATTATTTGTTGTTATTGTTATATCTTTGGTACTAGATTCTGTGACAGCTCATACAACCACGTTAATTAATGTATATTTATTCTTTTTGTTGCATTTGTTTTTGTACAGGTGTTTGTTGTGGACTTTCCTCCGCGTCTGAACGTCGAGGTGGATCTGCAGAAGTTGCTGAGTGACGAGTACCATCGTGTGGCAGCACGTATGGGTATGTTTTCAAAAAAAGATTTTAGTTTAAGTGCAGTTATATGCATCTTCTCAGGCAAAGGAATTTAATCAATATTATAATTTCCACAATATTCATTATGGTTTTGAAATTAAGAACACACAGTTATGGTATGAATATTCCAATAATTTATAATGTTCTTTTTTTCTGTTGCTGAACACTTTCCTTTGGACCGCCGTGAGCTGTGGAGCAGAGATGGTGTAAGTAGATTGTTGTTTTGACATGGCAAATGGAAAAGTTCAATGTACTCTTTTTTTGTAGTTGATACGATAAGTTCAGTTTTGTAAATTGACTTTTCATTACTTATTTTTGCAGGTTCACTTGAGTGACAGCGAGGGGATGCAGATCCTGGTGCAGTTGCTGTGGCAGAGGTCGTACGAGCAGGTGGAGACGGTATAACGGTATAACGACGCTTTAACATTAAGTGTTGTAAGGTGTATATTCTTGATGCATGATTGTAAACTGTTTTTATTGCCTGTGTTTTTTGTGTGTATTTATAATCCGTAATAACGCTTCATTAACTTTTATCTTGGTATCTTTTCTAAATAGGTGACAACAGCACCCGAGCCAGAGGTTCCTGCCAGGACATCGCCGCCTGCTAGTAGAGTCTCCCCGAGGGTGGTCGTGAAGGGAGAGGTTCGCGCGCCACGTCCTGCACCAAACCCTCTTGCGTGGACAGTTGTTGGTCGGGGCAGGAAGGTAATAGGCTGCACACAGTAATTGAGTGGTGGTTGATTTTTGATGAAAATTAATATTCCCTAAATAATTTACCTTTAGTAATGGCCAAAGGGTACCATTTGTTTAATACAAACTATGTTAATTGTCATTACAGAGGAGCCATTCTGGGGCGCTTGAGTCCTGTGGTGGACCCAAAAAGATGCTGGTTCAGCAGCAGGTTTGTTATGTTTGTATTATGCTTTAGCTAAAAGAATGAGGATATGTTTATTGATTTTATGTGTATGGTTTGCCTTTTGACAAGAGAAATTGTCATCAATGGTCTTTCTGCATTTCTGTTTCTCAGGTGGACGTGTTGGAGGACTTTTCCATCCCGCTATCGCCTGTCACGTTCAGCAGGGCCATGTTGGACGTCATGGATGAAGCTGTCCATCCTGCAGAGAGCACAGCTGTTCCAAACGGCCAAAAGATAGCGTACATACACATCCTATCTGTTGCTTGAAAGCTTATTATGAAGTGTGTCCTTCTTCCTGACACACCCCAATAATAGTCATGACTGCTTATATTGTCCAAAAGGAGCCATGACCCAAATATGGCTTCAAATGGTTTTTGTCTTTCTTACATTAGAAACCAGATGTGGAACGAGTGTGGAAGAAAGCTGTCTGCAAGAGGAGACGGGCAAAGCAGCAGGTGTGTACCCTTTTTTTAATACAATATTTCACTATTTAGGATTGTTTGTTGTACAGTTTGAGTAGATAAGCAGCAACATCATTTTTGCATTTATTTAGTAAATAATGTGGGGAAAAAAGGGTTTTATTTTGTTTACACAGTTCATTGAACTTATATTTTTTTTCTAGGTGGAGGTGACACCGAGCGATGTAGACGTTTCTTCAAAGCCTGTTCCTGCCAGTGCTGTCAACGTGGGTGTGACGGGGGAGGTGAGTGCCTTTTGTGTGAAAAATGTTGTACAAATTTCACTGATGATGGAAGTTGATTGCTGAATATGTCTTTTTCTCTTTTTTATTGTAGATGCCAAAGACGAAGCGTTTTCGTATGCGGCGGACACCCAGATCCATCAAAGGTCAGAGCGATGCTAATTGTAATGCTTGCATGTGTTCAACAAAAACGCATTTGGCTGTTGTTGCTGGGAATGATGTCAGAACTGCATCATTGCCTGCTGATAAGAATGCATCGGTTGCATGTAGTGTAGTGGCTGCGATCAAGCATGTGATTGCTCCTGTGTGTACATGGAAAGGGAAAGATGTTGACGAGATACGTGTAGAAGGGAGAAAGTTGTTCACATGCGTAGACGAAAGAAGGCAGGGAAGTGACACTATAGAGTTGTGCAAGTTCATTGAACAGCACACTGTGTTTGGAAGGAAATGGAGTGTAGATATTGGTCAGCCTGTGTACAAAGCTTTTGAAGATGACAATGCCGCTGTAGTGTATGAAGACATACAAGAACATTTGAACAGGGATGGAATGTGTCTGTTGAATCTCCACGGTGCAGTTACTGCCATAATTCAACACAGAGTTTTTGGTGGTAGTTGATTGTGGCACACGTGGTGTATGTGGGCTGGAATCCAACATTGGTACATCTGTGGTTGTTTTCAACACATGCTCTCATGACTTGATTTATCATGTTGCCAGTCTAAAGAGCTCTTTACACGCACAGTGGTATGGCATTAGTAGCCTTTCTGTGAAGGAAGGTCAAGTTAATCCTGCCACACGGATTGCTGCAGGGTTTACAGACAGTGATGTGGACATGGAAGTTGCAGCTGAGCTGGAGGATAGCGCTCCTGTCGGACCCGAAAGTCATGTAAGATCTGTCAGGGGAACATTTCATCAGGGGGACACTCGGTTCAAACACGGAGGACTTCAGTGTATGGCTATAAGTTTGGTACAACTGACAGTGTGTTTTCATGGCAGTCTGACAATCTGGATAAGGTTGTAGTTTTAGGTGACAAGCTGTACACTTCTTTGCGGGACAGCAACTCGATCAGTGGCGGGTCAGAACTCCTATGTGTTCCAGATTTGCCTAAACAGTCCGTTATTGATGGACACAAATTTGAGTTTGAATATGGTGATTTTGTCGTTGGCGATGTTGATGTGGTTGAGCTAATTGAGTCAGGTGTGATCTCCACTCTAAGAAATGGATTGGAAAAGATATGTATGAAATATGACACATGCTTTCTGACATTGGATGGTAATACATGTGCAGTCATTGGTGAAGATGGACATTACGCAGTGGTTGACTCCCATGCACGCAGTGCAGTTGGGATGGCAGATGAGAAGGGGAAGAGTGTTGTTTTGTATTTTAGTTGCCTTGAACATGTGTTTGAGCACATATGCAAATTTGCAACAGTACTTAACAAAACTCAAAAGCTGTTTGAGATTGTGGGTGTTCATGTCACTCACAAAGGCCCAAGTGAAAGTAATTTGTTGAGTAACTCTTGAAAGCAGAGAGTGAGATGGGTTGTAGTGTACCTCTAAAATCTACTGTTCAGCCAACACTTGGCTGCACCAACAGCCAGACAAGTGCAAAGCGTAAGATTTCATTAGGAACTTGTACATCAAAGAAGATGAAAAGGACTGATCGTACTGCCGTTAATTCAGACATTGTATTCGTCAGTGATGTTGCCAGTAAAAGACTGCAGTTTAATCCTCTTTGTAATGAAGTTGCACAAACTTTGTGCAGATAGTTGAATGTAGAGTCAGAGAAGGATGATGTACTATATACAAAGGTTGGTTTGTTAGGGGCTCCATGTAGGAATGAGAAAATAGTTGCTGATGGAAACTGTTTCTTTAGAGCACTTAGTCAAGCTGTGTGTGGTACACAGAAGTATCACAGAAAAATTAGACTTGCTGTGGTTAAGCAATTAAAAAGCAATGCTGTGGAATACGAGAGTATTTTGAGAAGTGAGTATTCATCGATGGCAGAATACCCCAGCATGTCAAAAATGCACTACGTTGGCAGTTGGGCCACAGAAATGGAGATTCAAGCAGCAGCAGATTATTTAGGAATGAATATATTCACATACTATGATGATCGCTGGCTTGAATATAGTTGTAAGAGGCAGTTGTCAAATCAGGGAGTGTATTTGGAAAATTGCAATGGTAACCATTATGAGACTGTAGTTTGTGTTCAGCAGCCTCAAATGCAGAGTTGTTATGGTTACTGCAAAGTGAAGACGTCTTGTTCGACTGGGTACAATATTAGACAGCAAAGTAGGGAAAAAAGGAGTGAACTCTGTGTTGAGAGTTTGAGTCCAGTTGCAACTTCAAATTGTGTGGTTATTGAAGATGATGTTACAGAACAACAGCATAGTGCATTGTCTACAAAGGAAAGAATCGCTTTTCAATTTAATCCTTTGTGCACTGAAGTTGCAAAAACACTATGTAGAAAGTGTAATGTGGACTTTGGAAAGCAGGATGTACAAGGACAGACCGTGTCTGGGTCTTTAGGTGCTGTTTGTAAGACAAATAAAGTTGTAGAGGATGGCAATAGTTTCTTTAGAGCAGTAGCTCAAGTGATCAGTGGTTCTCAGACGAGTCATCGAAAGATAAGACTTGCTGTTGTTAAGTATATGGAGAATCACAGTGAAGAACACATGAAGTTAGTAGGAAAAGGATATGCTTCGATGTCAGAGTATATTAACAAGTCTCAGATGAAGTATGTTGGACATTGTGCCACTGATATAGAAATTCAGGCTACAGCAAATGCTTTTGGAGTAGACATATTTGCATACACTGATGAAAGATGGCTCAAATACAGTTGTACGAGTACAATGTTGTCAAATGAAGCAATATACTTAAAACATTGTAAGAATAATTATTTTGAGCCAGTGGTTTGTGTCCAACATATTGATAACCAGATTTGCTTTGATTTCTGCAAAGGAAGTAAAGCATCTGAGACGCATATGTTTAGAAAAAGATCAAAAGTATCGGCACAGTATAGAAAATACCTTTAGTTCAAATAGTAATTATTGTTTTTCCAAGTATTTGAAAAGGAAATGCAACTTCCAAAAGAAAATTAAATATCAGGAAAATGTGTTGTGTAAGCAGAAACTTCATGAAATGAGCAAAGGGAAATATCAGACAAATTTGTTGTATAGGGAAAAGGTAAAGGAAATGAGCAGAAGGAAATATCAACAAAATGTGGTGTTTAAGGAAAAGGTCAAGGCAATCAGTAAAGGGAAATATCAGTTAAATCACTTTCACAGGCAGAATGTAAAAGCCATGAGTAAAAGGAAATATGAAAATTCTGAGCATAAGAAGCGTGTTACAGAAGGCAATAAATTGAAGAGGCAACAAATGAAAGAAAAGACAGAGCAGTTTGATTTTGTTATGGAGACGTTTTTGGATAAAGTAAAACATGGGCCAGATTTTGTGTGTTGCATCTGCCATAGATTGTTGTTTAGACATCAGGTTTTAACTTGTAAAAGAGATTATTATAATAAAAGGAAAACAATAGCTTCAATTGTAGATAAATGTGTCTCTGAAGAATATCTACACAAATGCGATAAGGACTGTGTAACGCCATGCCAATGGTTGGATACAGCCAGAGGTCAGCTGTGGATTTGTTACACATGTCATTGTAAGATTAATAAAGGTGAAATGCCACCTGAATGTGCAACAAACAATTTGGCAGTTTATCCCATTCCAGAAGAATTGGCCTGTTTGAAGTTTAGAGCAACATTTGATTGCTTTACATATACCATTCATGAAAATGTTGGCCTTACCTAAAGGTGGGCAAAATGGAGTACATGGGCCTGTAACTTGTGTTCCAGCTAATATTGTGCAGACTAACAATTTGCTGCCACGTCTAACATGGAAGGATCTTTGTTGCCTATAAAACTGAAGCGCAAGTTAACGTATAAAGGCCATTATGAATATCAGTTTGTTGACCCAATGCACATAAGGCAAGCATTGCACTATTTAAAGCAAACAAATGTGCATTATAAAGATGTAGAACTTAATGAAGCATGGCTAAATGAGTTTTCTAGGGAACAAGATGATGAGGTTTTAGGAAAAGATAGTGATGGTAATTTAGAAAATGGTGAGGCATCTACAGACGTTGGTGAAGATGAGCTTTTGCATGATAGACAGCAACACTATGTTTCAGGACACGTCTCATGCCTGTTGATATTGGTTAGGAAGCGCTGGATCAATATTTTGATGATATATTGAATCTGGCTCCAGCAGAAGGCAATAATCCTGTTCAATTGCTTTCTGATCATGCAAACGAAGCTAAATGCTTCCCAGTGTTGTTTCCACAAGGGTGTAACACATATCATGAAATTAGAGAAAATCGCTTGACATTGTCGCGTTATTTTAATAACAGAATTTTACATGCTAATGGTAGATTTGCACAAAATGTAGAATATATCTTTTTTGCTCAGTACATGTCTGAGATTCAACAAGTTGTATCAAATGTATCTATAGCATTACGAAAAGGAAAAGGTAAGCAATGACGTGTTGAACAATGAAGAGTCTTTAAAGAAGTTGTTGGAGTTTGATGATGGGTTTCGTTTTCTCAGACCTATTAGAGGCACCCCAGCTTTTTGGCAGGGAGCACAGCGTGACCTGTTGGCTTGTGTTCGTCAGCTTGGTGTCCCTACGTGGTTCTGTTCATTTTCTTCGGCTGATATGCGGTGGAAAAATCTTCTTAGTAGCATTTTGAAACAGGAAGGTAGAACAGGGACAGTTGAAGACTTGGAGTGGGCTGACAGGTGTGAGATGTTGCGTCGCAATCCTGTGACTGCAGCTAGAATGTTTGACTTTCGCTGGCATTGTTTTCTGAGGGAGATTCTGATGTCTCCATCTCACCCAATTGGCAAAATAAAGGACTACTTTTATAGGGTGGAATTCCAGCAACGTGGTTCACCACATGTCCATTGCCTATTTTGGATTGAGAATGCCCCACTAATTGATAAAAACACAGATGATGAGGTAATTCAATTTATTGATCAATATGTGACATGTGAATTACCATCACAAGATGAAACATTATTGGACATTGTTACATCTGTGCAACAGCATTCAAAAACTTGTAAAAAGAATAAAACTGTTTGTCGTTTCAATTTTCCTAAACCGCCATCTGCAAAAACATTTATCTGTCGTACTATCTGTGAAGACGATGGCAAAAACACGTGCAAGTGCCAGGAAGATGAAACAAATAGGTTGCAACATTGTACATGCAACAATCAGGGGCAGACACAATCTGAGAAAATGAAGAAAGAGAATGCAGTGAAAATTATGACATCAATTAAGGAGGCTCTTTCAGATGCTAGCTATGACACTGTGGAACAGTTGTTTAGACATTTAGGTATAAATCAAACCATTTTTGAAGCTGCATATAACCGTTGTGGGAGGAATACATGTTTTGAAGAGGCAGGCTAATGAGGTTTGGATTAATCAATATAGCAAACCACTGTTAAAATGCTGGAATACAAACATTGACATCCAATATGTTGTTGATGCCTATGCATGTATAGTATACATAATTTCCTACATTTCAAAAGTAGAAAAAGAGATGGGACTGTTGTTAGCTGCTTCCCCTTTGTGCGTTTCCTAAGGAAGGAAACGCTAGTGCAAAAGAGGCATTGAAAAAATTAGGCAGTGTATATTTACACAACAGAGATGTGTGTGCTCAGGAGGCTGTGTATAGATTAACAAATATGCATCTGAAGGAATGCTCAAGGAAAGTTGTATTTGTGCCAGTAGGGGATAATGTTGTTAAAATGAGTTTGCCCTTAAGTGTGTTAAAACAAAAGGCATCATCACATGATCTTACCACAGAGGACATGTGGATGACTAGTTTTGTTGATCGTTATAATAGGCCAAACAATAGTGCTTTTAATGACATGTGTATGGCAAACTTTGCATCAGAGTATCGTGTTTTGAGTAAAAATGAAAAATCCCAGACGCGGGTTAAATTAAACGATGATTGTGGTTTTGTCACTAAAAGAACACGAACACAATCTGCAGTTGTTCGTTATGTGCGCTTTTCAGAGACAAAAAATCCAGAATCATTTTATCAAAGTATTATGCAATTGTTTCTGCCATATCGTGTAGACATGCAGCTAAAACCTCCATAATATGAAACATTTGAACATTTTTTTGATACAGATGGTGTAATAGAAGATGCCTGGTGTGAGCTGTGCCCTGAGCAAGAGTTAGAGCGTTTAGTGTGAGCAGGAACAAAAAGACAAAGAACAGATTGTGGAGGAACATGAGGAAAATATTCCAGATTCAGCAGTACGTAGCCAACAAGTTGCACATTTGGAGAAGAAAAATAACGTGTAGAAGTGATGGTTTGACTTTAATTAGATCTCTCAATGAGACACAGCTGTTTTTTATCAGATTCGACAATGGTGCTTAGACAAAATTATAGGAAAAAAGCCAGATCCATTTCATGTATTTATTACAGGTGGTGCAGGGACAGGAAAAAGCCATTTAATAAAAGCTATTCAATATGAGGCACTGAGGTTGTTGTCAAATGTCATCATCCTGACAATATTTGTGTTTTGTTAACTGCTCCTACAGGCATTGCTGCATAGAACTTGCACGCAGCAACTATTCACAGCACATTTAGCATTGGAAAAGATGCTCGCTTACCTTACACCCCTTTGGGTGAAGAAAAGCTTAATTCTTTACGTGCTAAATATAGTGATCTGCAGATTTTGATAATTGATGAAATCTCCATGGTTGATCACAAACTGTTGGCATATATTCATGGTAGATTGAGACAGATTAAACAAACTGGTGACTTTGCCCCATTTGGAAATGTGAGTGTAGTAGCTGTTGGAGATTTTTTTCAGTTGCCTCCAGTAAAAGGGAAACCCCTGTATGTTGATGATGTAGGCATCAACTTGTGGTCTAGTCTATTTCAGGTTGTGGAATTGAAAGACATAGTTAGGCAAAAAGATCATGTATTTGCCCAGCTGTTGAACAGGATAAGAACTCGTTCAAAAGGGACTCCAATGTTAAACAGTGACATTGAAATATTGAAACGTTGTGAAACTGGTGAAGTCAGCTCAGCTTTACACATTTTTCCTACAAATAGACACGTAAATGAGCATAATGTTCAGCAACTTTTCAAGACTTGTCCTGAATATGTTACGATAGAGGCACAGGATTTTGTAAATAGTAAGAAAACAGGGAAACTTGAGTTAATAACTGGACATCATGCCAAAGCTTATGACACGTTTAGCAGAACAGCTGTTGTTGGGGAAGAATGCTCGTGTAATGTTGTCTAAAAATGTGGATGTTATGGATGGTTTGGTTAATGGCGTATGTGGTACTGTAACACATATAATTAGTTCCAAGAATAACTTTCCTCAAAAAGTGTATGTGAAATGTGATGATGATGACGTTGGTGCACAGAGGAGGAAACAAACTCCAAGTGTTTCTGTAGATTTAATGGGTTCTACGGGAATTGAACCAGACGAAGAAAAGGTCACACATAAAGGTGGATTGCGACGACAATTTCCACTTAAACTTGCTTGGGCTTGTACAGTACATAAAGTACAAGGCATTACTGTTGATAGCGCTGTGGTGTCTCTTAAAAAGATATTTTCTGCAGGACAAGCTTATGTGGCATTAAGTCGTGTTAGAACTTTGTCAGGATTAGTTATTCAAGATTTTGAGGATAAAGCCATATACTGTAAGGACAACATTAAGGATGCAATTCAGAGCATGTCCCCGTTCTTGATTGGAAATATAACAAGGCACATATTGAATACACCTACTTTTACTGTTTTTGATGAATGTGCAAAATTTGACTAGACGTATCAGATTTGGCATTGTGTACACAGCATTTGCAGCTTAACTGTATTGCTGTTACAGAAACATGGCTACCTGCTGATTCCTCATTAGAAACAGTAAGATTGATGGTTTTAGTTTTCATAATTGTCCACGAAGTTTAGCTTACAGTAGCAAACACCCAGCATTGATTGCATTGCAAGGACAACAACATGGTGGAGTTGGCTTGTATAGTGCAGACAATGTGACTTCTAACATTATCAAAGTACCACATGTCAATTTGGAATGTTTGATTTACAACTGTGTGACCTACAACATAGTAATAGCAGTCATTTACAGACCATCTTATCCCATGTCTTTGTTTAAAGAACACCTAGGCAAGTTACTAGATTGCCTAGATCAAACAAGTAACACGATTGCTGTCATGGGAGATTTCAATGACGACATTTTGAAATCATCAACAATCTGCCAATTTATAACAGACAAAGGATATGTTCAGCTGGTCACACAACCCACAACAGAGAAAGGCACGTTAATTGACCATGTCTGTGAAAACAAGACAGTATGAAGTAGAATCAATAGTGTTGCCAACATATTTTAGTGATCATGAGGGGATTGTATGTTATTTTAAATTTACAACTTGACAAAAAGATGAGGCAGAATAACTTCTGATTTGTAACAGCTTACATGCCAGGCAGGGGTAGAGAGGTCTTTTTCTGTTTTGTTTTGTGTTATATATTTTTTTCCTCTCTCTCTCTTCCTCCCCTTCCTTCTGAGTTCTCTCCAGGTGCTGCCTCCCAAATTGATTCTGTCTGTCCTGTCCAGTTGCGCTGCTGATTGGTTCCTCCTGACTTCAGACTGGCCTATGACATCACAGGGACCTGGATATAAGGAGCTCAACCTAGAAGTCACTCGCAGTCTGTCATTTTTGCTATGTTCTTGGCTTGTGAACTGTTTTCTCACAGGCATTGTTAAGTTTGTAAAGAACAGTATGTGGTGGGAGGTTGAGGACTAGGTAAGTTGGGGGTTCCCTGTACATTTCAACACATAGTATTCTATTTGTTAGAAACACTAGGTTAGTGGTTGGTGCCACCTTTTGTATTGATTTTGATGAAAGTAAGGATGGTGAGGCATGGTTTTTGTTTTATTAATTAGAGTCAACTGCAGAAAAATAACACCAGAGGAGTTTGGAAGGGCCTTAAAACCATCTCGGGCCATATGGACTCCAAGCCCCAGCCTGCGGGGGATCAGAAGTGGGCAGATGACCTGAACGT
This sequence comes from Macquaria australasica, assembly GCA_005408345.1. Lineage (NCBI taxonomy): Eukaryota > Metazoa > Chordata > Actinopteri > Centrarchiformes > Percichthyidae > Macquaria > Macquaria australasica. Next base: position 1,853,475 of record SEMN01000050.1, on the reverse strand, counting down.
ATTCTTCAACAGATTCGATCAGGCATCTACCTCTCCCCCTGCCCCGTCTCCTCTGCAACCATCATTACCATCTACTCTCCCTGCCTACAGCCCTCCCCCTCCCTCATCCTCATCTCACCACTCCCCACAGCCCTCAGCTTACAGCCACTTAATACACCCACACCACAGCCTGGGCTGGGCCCATCTCCCCATTTCACACCCGCAAACACCCCCCATTCAGCCCCCATGCTCTCTACAAGCTCAACTGGACTGTTCCTCACAACATCCCAGGTGAGAAACGAACTGAGGAAGATAAGGGTGGGGAAGGCGGCGGGCCCAGACGGCATCAGCTCCAGACTTCTGAAGTCCTGTGCGGACCAGCTGTGTGGGATTGTTGAGCACCTGTTCAACCTGAGTCTGAAGCTGGGGAGGGTGCCAAAACTGTGGAAAACATCGTGTCTGGTTCCTGTGCCGAAGACCCCACACCCCAAGGACCTCAATGGCTATAGGCCAGTGGCATTGACCTCTCACCTGATGAAGACCCTGGAGAGACTGGTCCTTGTTCACCTGCGTCCGCTGGTGAGCCCATGTATGGACCCTCTGCAGTTTGCCTACCAACCTGGCATTGGGGTGGATGACGCTGTCATTTACCTACTTCAAACATCCCTCTCTCACCTAGAAAAGGCTGGAAACACTGTGAGGATCATGTTTTTTGATTTCTCCAGTGCTTTTAACACCATCCAGCCCAGGATTCTGGGGACAAGTTGGAGCACGCTGGGGTGGACCATCACCTGGCAGCATGGATCCTGGACTACCTCACAAACCGACCACAGTATGTGAGGTTACAGGACTGTGTGTCTGACACACTTCTCTGCAGCACAGGGGCTCCACAGGGAACCGTTCTGGCGCCTTTCCTGTTCACCTTCTACACAGCGGACTTCACCCATAACACTTCGAACTGTCACCTGCAGAAGTTCTCTGATGACTCTGTCCTGTCTCACGCATCTTTTGTCTGATATATTCATGTTTTGTGACATGCCCATGCTTATTGAAGAGGTGTTCCCCTAATTTCAGTATGGTTCTCTCTTTTTCGGACATTTGTTACCTCATCTTCATGCAAGTCAAGCACCCGTTTCTAAAATCGTGCATTCACACCGTCATTACACTACATTAATTCAACTTCTTCTCGTAGTTGTGTGCTTTCTCTCCTCTCTCTCTCCCCTTCTGTTGCTTTCTGCAGGTGTTTCTGCCTCCGGAGCTGTGGAGTCTGGGTCTGTGGTTGCTGCCGCCTGCTGCCCCCGTGCTCCTGCTCTGCACCCGCTGCTGCTATTGCTGTTGTTGCTCTTATTAGTATTGCTATTATAGTGTTGCTCTTAGTGTTGTTTCTGTTGGTGTTAACATCAATGCCATTACCATATCTATTGCCTTACATCCCTATGTGGAACTGTATTGTGCTGCTGTATGTTCTCTTTCCTCCTGCTCTCTCTCTCCCGCTCCCCCCTTTCCCCTTCAACCCAACCGGTCGAGGCAGATGACCGCCCACCTAGAGCCTGGTTCTGCTTGAGGTTTCTACCTGTTAAAAGGGAGTTTTCCTTGCCACTGTCGCATAGTGCTTGCTCATGGTGGGAACTGTTGGGTCTCTGTAAATATAAAGAGTCGGTCTAGACTTGCTCTATTCGAAAAAGTGCCCTGAGATAACTTTGTTATGATATGGCGCTATATAAATAAAACTGAATTGAATTGAGGTTGTCCGCCTCCCGTACACAAACTGGGATCTAGTTCCACAGGAGAGGAGCTTGATAGCTGAAGGCTCTGGCTCCCATTCTACTTTTAGAGACTCTAGGAACCACAAGGAACCCTGCATTCTGGGAGCGCAGTGCTCTAGTGGGGTAATAGGGTACTATGAGCTCTTTAAGATATGATGGTGCCTGACCATTTAGGGCTTTGAAGGTGAGGAGAAGGATTTTAAATTCTATTCTGGATTTTACAGGGAGCCAGTGTAGAGAAGCTAATATTGGAGAAATATGATCTCTTTCTGGCCTTTCCTGGCTTTAAACCCTTGACTTTCTTGTGTAGGTGACATCTCTGCATGTGCCTCCATAGTGATCGCCTCTTGAGGTAAGCCTCACAGTTTACACAGTGCATATAAATCACTGGATTGTTGATGGGGTATCATGACCGTCACATCAGAACTATCAGGTGTAGAGGTTTCTCCGGTGTCATTTGCAGCCAGGGAACTAGAACATGTCCTACGCCTTCTCTTACGTGGTTGGACATCTACCTCCTGAGAGTTAGATGAGGTTGTTTTCTGTTCTTTTCTCTTCTTACCCTTGTGCTGTTTGACATCTTCTGCTAAACTGTCACTTTCTGTTTCTTCAGCAGATTGAGGAACATATTCATCTTCGCTGACCCCAGGACTTGATAGAGATTCTTCTGTTGTGTATCCAAGCATTTGTCTGTTAAGCTAAAAAAAATGTTTTAGATTAGAAGAGTTAGATTCTACAAGTCATATGTATTTTGTCATATCACAAAATACATAATCAAGATCAGAAAGGTCAAGACAAAACAGATTAAAACTAGAAAAAGCTACATTTTCAGAAGAAAACTTGAGTGCTTGCCTAAAGTGAAACATTCAGTGTGCATTCATAGCCATGTAGCTGTGCCTAGGCTTCTGCAGGTTGGTTTCAGAGGTGTCCTTTGTGGTTTCTAGGGTGTTGCTATGGTGTTGCTAGGCGGTTGCTATGGTGTTGTAGGTGGTTGAGTTGAGTGCCTATACTACATAAAAGCAATGCACATATCACTTTTTTTTTTACTGCCGATACTAATTTTAAATAACAAATCTTTTATTATCAATCTCTATTGAGCAGCTGCAACTTAGACCATTAGTTTGCCAACATCAGACTTTTGTCAAGGTGGAAAAATATGGCTGCTTCTTTGTGTTCACTTTGTCCTCTATGCAGGAAAAACTGACAGATTCCACTCTTATGTTAGCATGTGAAGTTTTGTAAATAAACTTACAAGTACACTGTCGGTTCTTCTGAGCTCAGGTACACTTGTGTCCTTGTCAACATCAACTGGAGTGAGGTTAAGGATAATGGTACTCTCACTGTCACTGGAGCACTGCTGTATTTCCTGAAAGATAAACAAAAAAAGTCCACTTGAAATGAAAACGGCTACAATACAGATCTGTAAAGATTTGTGTTGTAGCAATTTGTTGTGTTGTCTTGCAGCGGTCACTAACAATTTCACAGTTCTACTCCATTTCAAATATGCTGGGTCACAATTTAGCTTTATATATCAACTTCAACTGTAAACAAGGGAATGATTTGGTTTTGCAAGGAAACTAGGGCTGGGAACAAGTAATTGATTAATCAGCATGTATTAGGTAATCACCTACTTGACTAGTACTGGTCAAAAGTACTAGTCGGCAGTTTGCTTATGGAAGCTTTGCTCACTGTACGGCCAACTAGATGAACGGGATCTTATGGCGTCATATCACTGCCAAAATCTGCGTGCGCAATAATTCTTCTCGCGCGAGCAATATTGTAGCCTGTGAGGAGAAAACAATGCTTTGAGCGCACGCAGCTCTCCTGCTTGCAAAACTTTCACCTGCTCGCTCGCGAGTGGATTTTCTTTTTGGCAGTAAGTGGGCGGATCCAGTCACCATTGTATCCCTAAATATAACTGGTCACAGTCCTGTCTTTTAGGATTGGACGTTGTCTTTGTATCGGCTCAAGTACAAAAGAAAGGAAGATGATACACTGAAGAAATGGATGTGGAAACGCCTCACGTAAGAGCTATTTCATTTTACTAGTTTCATAATGCTACATTTACAGATAACGGTAGGTTAGTGTAATAATTCAGGACCGTTTCTCTCATAGTAAAATGTAAATGTAGCATTATGAAACTAGTAAAATGAAATAGCTCTTACGTGAGGTGTTTCCACATCTATTTCTTCACTGTGACCAATTATATTTAGTGATACAATGGTGAATGGATCCGCCCACTTACTGCCAAAAAGAAAATCCACTCGCGAGCGAGCAGGTGAAAGTTTTGCGAGCAGAATTATTGCTCAGGATCGCAAGGATCTCATTTGCACGTGCGGATTTTGGCAGTGATATGCCGTCATAGGATCTGTCAAGCTTATTTTACAAGTGGAAATCTAGCGTAAGAGAAGCTGCTCTGACACGGAGCACAATAACGTTAGCTAAAAAGACATAACATACATAACCTACAGAGCTAATGATGTTAAGTCAAAACCAGACAAATTAAGCCAACAGAAAAAAGTGAATATCCTTTAACTCAGACGATCTCACCACTCACCGCTCAAAATGAGCCACACAGTGCAGGAAAAGAGTGGTGTGGCATGGCGTGTCTTAAGGGGCCCTGTGGCTCAACATGAAGAGTGTGTACCACATACTACACTGAACGCAGCGGCCTGGGTTCAATTCCAACCCTGGCCCTCTACTGCATGTTATAAGAGGAAAGAGAAGCACATCACAGGCATCACAACCCCCTCTCCTTCAGCTCAAACTACAGCAGTGTTTTGGCCCTTTGCAATGCTGAAAGGTCTGCAGAAATTTTTACAAAGCTAAGACTGACACTGCAACTCAATCCAAACTCACTATTGATTAACAGAATCAAAAGCACATCATGACAGGGAAAGAGTTCTCTCTCTCTCTCGTCACTCTAATGTACATTATAAAAACTCACCGTTGTATTCAGTAAAAACAAGGTCCTCTCCATGTTCAGCCTCTCTGTGCAGGCCTTCTCGTATCGTTTTCTGCATCACATCAGCATGTGCTTTCAGTCTCAGTCTGCAAAACACAGAAAACTGTTTAAAAATGTTCACCATTGTGATCATGCCTTTTTTTGGCATTCATGGTTTATTCATGCTCTATTAGATAGAACAGTGTGGAAAGACAAAAAGGACAGAGCAGAGAGAGGGAGGACATGCAACCATTCCCTCTCTCTGCTCTGTCCGGCCCGGGCCTGCTGTGACAAGGACTTAGCCTTATCGTACATTGTTCACGCTCTACCAGGTGAGCCACTGGGGTGCCCCATTATCCCCTGAACAACTTCAGTGAACTAAAGATAAGGGTGTCATGGTGTAATATTTTCAAAGTTGATAAAGTTGTTGATAAACTCATTAAACAGTTTAATGTGGTCATTTGCAAAAAGAAAAAGAAAGGTGCAGCATGCGAGAAAGGCCTTAATGGTATACTGTCACATTGTTTTGATTTCTATCGCACTCGTGCATGTACACAACTGGCTTGTCGATTTTAAGAACCCAAAGAAGATGCCATATCCTACCTCTTTCTTCTCTTCAGGGTCAAAGCCATCTGTCACATCGGCGCCTGCAAATAAATTACAGAAGATGAAAATGTTTGAAAATTGATGATAAAAGACGAATCAGAGGTTGAACAACCTCATTCAGCTGGCAATGAGTTTAATTTACATTTGGTTTCCTCCTAAAACAGTTCCAGGCCTAAACTCTGAGGTTGCTCACTTCTCTAGTTACATATTTTAACTTTAAGAATGATTTTTCGGTATAATATTCTAGCCAACTACAACTACTTACTACTGGTGAAATGTAACTTACATTTACTCAAGTATTGTACTTAAGTACCATTTTGAGGTATTTGTACTTTATGCAACTTTATACTTCTACCCCACTACATTTCTTTAGGCAAATATTGTACTTTTTAATCCACTACATTTATTTGATAGCTTAAGTTACTAGTTACTCTGCAAATTCAAATTATTATTACAAAATATAAAGTAATACAAAGTAGCTCCGCCTTTATCAGCTGCAACATTAAAGTGAACACAATATATCAATAATTATAATCCAGTTATATCATTATTTTTGCATGAGTACTTGTACTTTTGGTATGTTTTGTTTATTTTTTATCCTGATATTTTTGTAAGTACTTCTTCCATCACTGCTACTTACTGCAATCCTCATACTACCATGTCATTACACCTCCCCTTACTCACCTGTGCATTCAGAGCTGCCACCAGTGGATGCAAAACTTGGAGCATCATCCTGTGTGTGACACAGTCAGTCAAACTTCAAGGTCCAACATATCACATTACACTGAATGTCATATATATCTCAGTATACTGATGTAAATAACATTGTGACATGAATCTTGACATCATCTAGGTACTGTCTGTGATGGTGGTTATCATAATATTTTGACTGAAACTAAATGCCATTTTCTGGTTTTAAGGCTGCATTATAGTAAAGAGATCTATTTTTTCTAAACTTATTAGACTATCCTCAATATTAGATTATCCACAATAACAATGATTATTTCTCAGTATTTTCTGGTGTATGAATTAATCGTGAAAGCACCAATAGTCATCCCCGGCATACAATCATATTACTGATTGAGATATTGACTCAAAAAAAATGTTGTATGATTTTAGCAATTGAGTGATACAGAAAATATTCTACCACAATACCCATGGTGGTTTATCATAATGATTTGAATTCCAATAGCTGCTTCCATAAGAAAAAATACAACATTTTAAAATTCAAACTTGGGTTTATCTCATTGACTGTTTGGTCCTACAGCTTAAGTGTGACATCAAACCAAAACTTTTTTAATTAACATCACTACTCAAGTTTGTTAGAAATTAGGAAACATCTTTCAACAGATGATTTAGACAACAGAACTGAGTGACAATATGGCTATAAACAATCTTTATCTCAATGCAATACCACTGTAACACAGTAAAGTTCTTTACTCAGGCAACTTGGTCTTTCAAAACTATTCATACCAGCAGAGATTCGTATCTGCGACAGTTTACAGAACTTGTTCAGTAAAAGACTAGAATAGATTTGCACCAGCTCATTCTTCAGAAGAAAAAACTGGAAAAAGGCTGGAGTCAACATCATCTGATGCTGACCTCATCCTCACTCGACCACAGAGCAGCTTTTATGTACATCCCATTTTACGAAACAGAAAGAAATGGGAAATTCCACTGCATCACTCAGGGCTGAAGCTCTATCACAGCCGGTTCTGGACATATTTTACTTGAATTATATTAAAATGTTGAATTTATATACTGTAAATTATATAAGCATAAAGTCTAACAAAACCAGGCAACATAACAGCTCAAGGTGTTCATAAGGCACAACTTTAGTTATATAAGTTTCAGTCTGTCAATCATGCACTCTTTATCTATATTTGCAGTGAGAAAGATGAGAAAATCAGCAGAAAAAATGCATAAATCACTTTGTAACAGCATAATATTCGCATTGTGTGTAAAAAAGTACTGATGATTAAAACATCAGTTCGAAAAATATATACTGATGTGCGAATTAATCACATGATTATTAGCACCCAGGTGTCAATAGCCAACAGTGTTATTTGCACCCGGGATGGCCCTTCACTAAACCACACACCTGCAGCGTCAATAACCAGCCTCTGTGGACGCTGTAAGTGGGAGGTTTGCCCTGTGTGTAAATGATAATTTTGTAGTTAATAGTAGTTGCCCAGCATCCCGGTAGCCCGACTTCAGACCTGGTTTACTTGACATTTAAGCACGTGCCTGCAGCTAAATAGCTGCAACTCCGTTGGTTGGTAGCTAGCCGTTAGCTAACATTAGCTAACCATCTTGGTGAAGCTCCGGTCATTGCAACAAAGCTGTTTTTATGTTGCGATATATGTACAAACAGTATGCAAGTAAACTTAACAAAGCAATATTATATTGGGAGCCTAGTTCATTAAGTCAAAATTTACCATTTCCTTCAGGTTCCACAGCTAGCTCTGCTGCAGGTCCGTGCTGCGGAGCATCTCAGTCTGTCGGAGGGAGCAGGTGCGAGTCCAAAAAGGAGCGCTGGATTTACGACACAGCGCACACCGGACTAACTACGCAGCTATAAAGAACACAACGAGAAACTGACGGGCCAGCCCGCGTATTAAAGCAAACTGCAAGTTCAACCCGCCTGCTGCACAATGTGGCGCCTCCAGTAGCCAGTGAAGGGAGGAATAACAACTTAGTTAAGATCTCTGTGTTCTACTGCAATCACGTTGCAGGAACAACCTTTCTAGCTAGCATTAGCAAGGTGGCAGACCAGCCTGAGCCACACAGTTTACTCTCTCTCTCTCCAGTAGGGGTGCAGGAGGGGCCTGGTCAGGTTGGGGACTTCAAAAGTCAGGATCTGTGTAAAATATCAGACTGCAGTCCATGATTTAACACCCAGTCTGATATATTACACAGATCCTGACTTTTGTCCCCATCCTGACCATGAATTAAATATCAGTTGAGTAATGTTTCTCAACTGATATTTAGTTATGTAATGTTGATATAAAATAAACACTTTCCTAGACATGTCTGAACAAGTCTTGTAGCTAAGGAAACCAAAATGTGAATGAATGAATGAATAAATAAAATGGAAACAATTTATTTACAAATGAACACAAAAATTGATATTCATAACAAAGAAACAAATACAATTATATACAAGCCCTTGAACAGAACATGTATTTTTTTTTCCCCCTTAGAGAAGGGATAAATCCCCAAATAAATGTTGGAAGTGAGGCATGTCTTGACAAAATGGAGAAAATCACACTAGTTAAGGAATAAATTAGGTAAAACTATATTGAGCTTCCTTCCCCAGTTTAGGGTTATTAAACTGTAAAAAGTTTGCTCGATAATGCAGTTTTAGCATCGCAGTTGAGCACCAGAAAGGACCAAAAACAGAATAAAGGGGCAATTGTTTTAAACCATTCTGGTTTCACCACTGGTCCAGGACTTCACAAAATGGCTTTATCAGCTTTAAGCACATCAATTAATGGTCAATAGAGGTTAAAAAAATAGTATAACATGATTTAATTCATGGTAATTATTATATATGTATGTATGTTTCAGACTTTAGTGATTTGTGTTGTTCCTCGTTCTCAGGGTTCGAGTCGTGAGTAACCGTAATGATCTGGATTGTTGAGTTAAAGCTCATCAGGCTTCAGGCAGCTGCTCTGGACTGGTCCATAATGGCCTTGCATTCTGGCTTAGCCCAATTATCTTCATGAGGCCCCGGTCCGCCTCATTCAGATGCTGTTTGCATTTCTGCTATTGACTGGAGAGCTAATGCTAGCTAGGGGCATTAGCTGTGTTTATAGCAACTGATCATTGCCCCGCTCCTATTTCCCTTACAGTAGGAATGCTGGATCAATAGTTTTCTTGGCCTTTGATCCAGCATCTCCTTATCACACTCTTTGCGCTGTTCACCTCCGTTAGCTCCCTCAGTCCCCATTCACACATAATGAGCGGCCTCCATCGGCTGTGTTTGCCTCAGAGACACACTGGGCCCTGCTGAAGGAATCTCTATCACTTTCTGCCATCTCACAGCGCCGTGCCCTCATGATATAATGCTCAGAACCAAATATCACCATCTCTCTCTCCTCCTAGCCATTGTAGTTTAGTGGGCCACTGTTTCCAGCCCATTCTGACCCTCTTACTGCTAACCCCCATGACCCTCTTAGATCTGTTAGTAGTGGTCCTGTGGTTGTTCCCAGAGCCTGGCTGGCAGGGTTTGAGACTACCGGTGTCCCGGCATCTCGGGGGTGATAGAAAATGTGTTTGGGGTGGACAAAGACCTTCCCCGGGACGCCTCCGGGACTAAAGGGTTTTTTATCTGTATGTACGTATTATAACTACCACTTAGCAAAAGACAAAGTGAACTGAGCACTGACTGCAACCAAGCACGTCTTCTCATGCTGTTAATATAGTTACTATCACTGGCTGGCTACTCAGTCACTGGACTGAAACAGTCTAGCCAGCTGCTTGCTAAACACTAGCTAACTTTAGCAAGGCGCACCCTGGCTGTGTGTGAGTATATTATTTTTACCCTGATAATGCTACATTATGAACAACAAATCTGTGTTGAAATTGGCAGGAGGAGAGCTAGTTGGCTGTTAGCAGCCAGTGGGCAGCAGTCCTGTAATGTGTTTACAGCTAACAGAGCTAACAGCTAATGGAACCAAACACTGGGTCTGCTCCATTTCAGTGCGCTGGTGCACCACTCAAGCCTTCTCAACAGAGATGAGAAGGAAGGAAGATGGCTCACTAGTTAGCTACATGTGTTTAATTCGGAATGTTATTGATTATGACTTAAGTTTTAACTTCTTCTGGATGCAGTCTGATGAGGTATATGATATGAGTGGTGACTTATACGTACATCACATCTATGTGTGAGGCATACATGGGCATACACATGTAGTTTTTTTTTTTTGATTTAGTGTTCCCTATGGACAAATATAGTTTACCTCATGAGACTGCATCTAGAAGACATTAACACAGGGAGGGCAGGAAAACTGTTTAAAAGGGGCGGGAATCTGTCAGCCAGCAGCAGCAACCACGTAATTATCAGCTGATAAAACAAACAGCATTTTAATAAGATAAGAGATAAGATAAGATAAGCCTTTATTGTCCCACAGCGGGGAAATTTTAGCGTTGCAGCAGCCAGCAAAAGTGTCATATATAGAAATACAATAAAAATAAATAGAAAAATAGTCCTATACACAGTATAGACAGAAATAAATAATAGAGTGACTGAGTGCAGTTGTAAGTATGAACAAATAGATAAGATAAAAATATTGCACATATATAATATACATGTATATGAAAATATTTCACAGCAACATATGAAGTAGATAACATCATGAATAAAATATATGTATGAAGATAATGCACAGCAGTAGATGAAGTATAGTAGTGAATAGTCTGCACACTGACAGTCAAGTGTAGATTACCGGGAGTTGTACTGATTATAGAGTCTGACAGCAGCAGGCAGAAAGGACCTACGGTACCTCTCCTTCAGACACCGCGGGTGGAGCAGCCGGTCGCTGAAGGAGCTGCCCAGTGCTGAAAGAGTGACATGTAGGGGGTGGGAAGTGTTCTCCAGTAGTGATGATAGCTTGGCCACCATTCTCCTGCCTCCCACCACCTCCACTGGGTCCAGAGGGCATCCAAGGACAGAGCTGGCCTTCTTAATCAGTCTGTCCAGTCTCTTCCTATCCCTGGAAGAGATGCCACTGGCCCAACAGGTCACCCCATACAAGACAGCTGATGCCACCACAGAGTCATAGAAAGTCCTCAGGAGCGCACCCTGCACTCCAAAAGATCTTAGTCTCCTGAGCAAAAAGAGACGGCTCTGGCCCTTTTTAAACAGAGCGTCCGTATTGTCTGACCAGTCCAGTTTGCTGTTCAAGTGAACACCCAGATACTTGTACGATCTCACAATCTCAATGTCCGTTCCCTGGATGTTCACTGGTGTAGGTGGAGGGAGTTTGCGCCTGCCGAAGTCCACCACCAGCTCTTTGGTTTTACTCGCGTTGATCTGGAGGCGGTTCTGCTGACACCAACCCACAAAGCCCTGGGTCAGTTCTCTGTACTCCCCATCATCCCCGTTGGTGATGAGGCCGACGATGGCAGAGTCGTCAGAGAACTTCTGCAGGTGACAGTTCGAAGTGTTATGGGTGAAGTCCGCTGTGTAGAAGGTGAACAGGAAAGGCGCCAGAACGGTTCCCTGTGGAGCCCCTGTGCTGCAGAGAAGTGTGTCAGACACACAGTCCTGTAACCTCACATACTGTGGTCGGTTTGTGAGGTAGTCCAGGATCCATGCTGCCAGGTGATGGTCCACCCCAGCGTGCTCCAACTTGTCCCCCAGAATCCTGGGCTGGATGGTGTTAAAAGCACTGGAGAAATCAAAAACATGATCCTCACAGTGTTTCCAGCCTTTTCTAGGTGAGAGAGGGATGTGTGAAGTAGGTAAATGACAGCGTCATCCACCCCAATGTGGGGTTGGTAGGCAAACTGCAGAGGGTCCATACATGGGCTCACCAGCGGACGCAGGTGAACAAGGACCAGTTTCTCCAGGGTCTTCATCAGGTGAGAGGTCAATGCCACTGGCCTATAGCCATTGAGGTCCTTGGGGTGTGGGGTCTTCGGCACAGGAACCAGACACGATGTTTTCCACAGTTTTGGCACCCTCCCCAGCTTCAGACTCAGGTTGAACAGGTGCTCAACAATCCCACACAGCTGGTCCGCACAGGACTTCAGAAGTCTGGAGCTGATGCCGTCTGGGCCCGCCGCCTTCCCCACCCTTATCTTCCTCAGTTCGTTTCTCACCTGGGATGTTGTGAGGAACAGCCCGGTTGAGCTTGTAGGGGGCATGAGGGCTGAATGGGGGGTGTTTGCGGGTGTGAAATGGGGAGATGGGCCCAGCCCAGGCTGTGGTGTGGGTGTATTAAGTGGCTGTAAGCTGAGGGCTGTGGGGAGTGATGAGTGGTGAGATGAGGGAGGGGGAGGGCTGTAGGCAGGGAGGGTAGATGGTAATGATGGTTGCAGAGGAGACGGGGCAGGGGGAGGGGTAGATGCCTGATCGAATCTGTTGAAGAATACGTTCAGGTCATCTGCCCACTTCTGGTCCCCCGCAGGCCGGGGCTTGGAGTCCATATGGCCCGAGATGGTTTTAAGGCCCTTCCAAACTCCTCTGGTGTTATTTTTCTGCAGTTGACTCTCCAACTTTCTCCTGTAGCTGTTTTTCCCCTCCCTGATCCTCCTCCTTAGCTCTCGCTGGACACTCTTTAACTCCTCCTTGTTACCCGATACAAAAGCTCTCTTCTTTTCCTTGAGGAGAGCCTTAATATCAGGAGTAATCCAGGGTTTATTGTTGGCGAAACAACGTACAGTCCTAGTGGGGATGGTGTTTTCCACACAGAAGTTTATGTAATCTGTCAGACAGTCTGTGAGGTTGTCAATATCCTCCCCATGAGCGTCACTAAAAATGTCCCATACAGTAGTGTCAAAACAGTCCTTTAAAGCATCCTCTGCTCCGTTAGACCACTTCTTCACTGTGTGTGGGACAGCAGGCAGCCTGCGCACAAGAGGTCTGTAGACAGGCCTGAGATGCACAAGGTTGTGATCAGATCTGCCCAGGGGGGGGAGACTCAATGAGATGTATGCGTCCTTGGTGTTGGCATAACATAAGTCCAGTATTCTGTTGTCTCTGGTATGGCGCGTAACATACTGAGTGAATGTGGGTAGACAGGAGGACGGAGGGGCATGATTAAAATCACCAGAGATGACGAGGAGGGCATCTGGGTGTTGTGTCTGCAGCCTGCTTACTGCTGAGAGCAGGACATCACAGGCTGCCTCAGCGTTAGCAGAGGGGGGGATGTAAGCTACCATCACGATGGCATGCGAGAATTCACTCGGTAGATAGTTTGGCCTCATGCTAACAGCTAGCAGTTCAATGTTCTTGTCGCAGGTTTGCTCTTTAACAGTGATGTGCCCAGGGTTACACCATCTGTCATTAACAAACATTGCCAGCCCTCCTCCCTTCCTCTTACCGCTCTCCATCGTCCTGTCCGCCCGAAGTAGTTGGAAGCCATTAGATCTTACATTCCCCATGATAATCGATGGGAGGACGGGTGTATAACGTCTTCTCCTGGCGCGGCGCTGAGCCCCCGCTCGGCTTCCCCGTCTCCTCCTCCTCAGCTCGCGGGGCACATCAGGTCTCTCCCCGGGTGGTGGCACCGCTGTGTGGCGGAGAGCTAACAGCTGATCCCTGGTGTAAACAATGGAGTCACCATGGCTGCCGGCGGTAACTATGGACATTGTCTCTAAGGGCATCAGCGGTCTTGTCTCCACAAACGATAAACAAAATGTCCAAAAAACTCCAAAGATGCCAAAAAATAGCAAAATAACAAGTACTAAAAATACATAGCAAATACATACAGATATATAGCAAAAAAGAACAACTATACTTCACTAGCAAACTAGTAAACTCAAAAAAAACTCAAACCGCGAACGGGAGCTGCTGCAACAGGCTGCCACTCACAGCGGCGCCGGAACGAGAAAAAAAAAAAAAAAAAAAAAAAATGATAATAAAAAATAATGATGTTTTTATTATGCCACTAACAAATATAGATGATGCTAACTAAGTAAAGAAACAGCAGTTTGATTTTGGGCTGGTATGCATTCACGTCAGGATGGTTGTTGTTATAGCTGACTCCCTCCTATGCATTGTCATGAATCAATCAGACTCTTAAGCATTTCCTGTTTTATTTTGACAAGTCCTGTGTGTGGTTTTCATTGTTCTATTTACTAATGTCTTTGTTCCTTTTCCCGCCAATTTTCCCCAGTCACCTGTGCCCCATTACCAATCAGCTCCCTGTGTATATATACCAGTCCTCTTACCGTTGTCCTTTGCCAGATTGTCTTGTTCCCTAGTGTCAAGCTCTCCAGCGTATCTATGCTGTTTTTTGATCTCTCGTGTGTTTTGACCCTTTGCATGTTACCTTCGGTTTTTGCGTTTGCCCTTTGGATTTGGTTGCCTGCCTCTTGTGTTTTGAACCTTGTGACTAGTGATGGCGAGATGAAGCTTCATGAAGCTTCATGAAGCTTCATGAAGCATTGAAGCTTTCCATCCAATTGGTTCACTCATGGGCTGAAGCTTCATGGTGCTTCATTTGCTCTACTGTGCCATCAAGTGGACAATAAATGTAAAACAGGCAGAGTGATTATAATGACACCATGGCTTTGGTGTGTGAAGCTTTGAATTGAATAAATGAATGAACGATGTTTGTGATGCCAATACATAAATTATGAACTTATTAACATGGTGTCTGTCTTTGATACAATGGCGGGGTTAAAAGGGAAAGAGGAAACAAATTGGGGAGAGGGTTGTGATGTGAATTTGCTTGTTACTTGGTTTGTGACTATGCTTATGTTACTAGGGACAACATGTAACACGTAAAATGGGGACAACATTTTATTCATTTAAAAATAACTTTTCCACAGTACTGGGCCTCAGGCGGTTTCTTTTTTTTTTAGATGATTTCGCCTGCTTTAGAAAATACCCTTTCACAGGGCACAGATGAAGCTGGGGTACAGAGAAAAGCAACAGCAAGTTTATACAAATTGGGATATACATTTCTCTGTCTTTTCCAATACTCTAGGGGGTTCTTCAATCTTTCAGTGTTTGGTTCACCCAGGTACGTTTGGACCTCCAAAGTTGCTACCTAAGACAGACAAACAGGCTGTAAGTGACTAACTACAATAACACAACTAGAATGTATCCATTACCTTGAGTCACAGGCTGAGAAACTTCTGATATGTGCGGTTGTGATGACGATGAGGAGGAAGAAGTCGCGCTGTTTCATATAACAGCAGCACATTCAGAAGTGATCCTCTTCTCGGCGTCTGCTGCTTTATTGGGGCTAAAGAAGCCTATCTTTTTAAACCTGGGATCGAGCAGTGTCGCCAGTGACATGATGCTCATTGATTGCAAAGTGTATAGCTTCTCCCTTAACTGTCTCCTCAGACTCTCAGCCATTGCTGTGCTCTCTGGAGTTTGGACAATTCCCATTTCCTCCCTCTCCAGTGCGTGGTGTAGCATTGATAAAAGGGGAATGACTTTTGATCCAGACACTCTGTTATGATTAGCCATAAGGCAGCAGGGAGAGGACCCAAATGCAGACAGGCGGGGAGACTGAATAAATCCAAAGATTTATTTAACTACAAAATAAACTTACAAAACACAGGCACTGACATGCAGGAGAACACCAGGAACACGACACGAAGAGATCACCATCAGGAACATAAACCACATCAATGACACAACAGAGAACAAAGGGAGAGGACCGGTATATATAGGGAAGGAGTTAACGAGGGAAACAGAAACAGGTGAGAACAAGACGCAGGTGAACCTAATCAAACTGGAGGGAAAACAAAGACAGGAAACACCAAGGCACACAAGGAAACACGAACAGGGATTTCAAAATAAAACAGGAAACAAGACCAAAATACAAAGTCCAAACAAGAGTCCTTCGTGGACCATGACACACTCTCTTCTCCTCTGACAGCTCAACTGTGGCATCATTAAATGGGGACAGCACTTTTAGACATTCTGCGATAATTTCATACTGTTCTGATGAGAGTGGGGCAATGTCAGTGCGTAGGCCTGCCAAAGCTGCTCAGGTCATAAACACGTTGGAGCATATGGTATGTGCTGTTCCAGCGTGTATCCACCTCTTGAATTAGCTTCAGTGCCGGCTGGCCCATTTGCTCCTGCACCTGTGTCAGCCTCTCCTATAAAATTAGCCAATAAAAAGTGATTAATTCAAGTGTCACTGCAGCAGCAACTTAAACAAAACAGCGTCATTTAGAATATTGCAATGAAATAATGGAACTCACCTTTGCAGTGGTGCTGCTCTTGAAATAGCCCACTATCTTCCTAGAGTTTGCCCGGATGTCAGACAACACAGTGTTTTGGTCAAGAGCCTTTTTTATGAGTAAATTGAAAGTATGCGCCACACAATTTGTGTGACGCAAACGAAGCTCCTTGGCACAAGCACCCATATTTGCTGCGCCATCAGTCACAAGGCAAGTAACTTTGTGTGTAATACGCCACTCTGACATAAGTGCTGCTTTTGCTTTTGCCAAATTTTCAGCAGTATGTGCCTCAGGGAAATGCAGCACCCCTAAAACAACAGAATGCAAAGAGGTGCTTGCATCTATAAAATGGCACGTCACAGCTAGATACGCATCAGTGTTGATAGAGGTCCACATATCTGATGTTAAACTAACTGCAGATGCCTTCGACACAATGGCTTTGGCTTTCTCCTTGTATTCCTTATATCTGTCGTCCATCATAGCTTTCAAAGCCTAAAGGAAAGAAGAGAACACTCTTGGAATGGCACATATGGGGAAATGGGGAAAAATGCTTCATGTGCTCACATACGCACCTTCCTTGTGGGGAGAGCATAGGTAGGGTTCAAAGCTTTAACAAGCTTTCTGAACCCTTTGTCCTCCACAATAGTGAAGGGCTGGGAATCCTCAATCACCATATTGACCAAGGCCTCATCCACATCATTCTTCTCTCCTGATGACAAAAAATGCAGTATTCAATTACAGATGAGAGAGAAATAGATACCACTTCTCGTCAAACTTTTGACAGCTCCCAATCAGAACACGCCACGTCATCACCGGAAGTCCCGCCCCCGTCCAATCAAATCACGGCATTTGTCACCGGAAGTCCCACCCCTGTCCAATCAAATCACGGCATTTGCCACCGGAAGTCCTGCCCCGTCCGATTTTTTTTTCTTTAATTTTAGGGCCCCTCCTTCTGCTCCTCCTCGTCCGTCCCCCCTTCTTAGTCCATTTATTAACCCATGTTTAACCGCTTAGTTTAAACCAGTTTCGGAGAGAAGAAGAAGAGAGAAACAAACAAACATGGAAGACCTCTAAATCGTCTAAGGCAACACCGGCTCAGGCGCTCATTAGCGAGACGCCCGTCACAATCTATCAAGAATTAACCTCGCTAACGGACGCTCCGAAGAAACGCATCGTCTATTTGAGTAGAACTCAGGTGCCTCCGCCCGAGTCTCTGCAAGAAGAATGGTCTTTAGAACCCTATGGTCTGCGAGGGGTCTGGGGCTATGTGTTCAAGTACGAGACCGGTGATCTTTGTTTTTATCAGCTGGATGAAGGTGAAACGCTGGGGCCTGTGACCGCCATAGCAACGCTGACTTCCAACGACTGGGGAGTGTTGAAACTGGTGATGCATCATCTCACGGGGAGTAAGGAGACGACGGACGAAGAGCAAACTGTCGCTACACCCGCTAAACGAGCGAGATTGGAATGTTTCGAAGTGGAGGACAAAGAAGCTCTGAGAAAAATTGTTACCTGCGCTGTGTGGCAGACCAAAACTTCACCCTCTGGTCGATGGTTCTTCCGCGTCAGCCTCCGCAGGTCTGGGGAAAAGGAAGCTGCAGAGCATTTTGTCTTGGAGTGTTTTAATTCCGATTGTGGGGTATTTCGGACATTGTTAGACCTGCCGGTCGCTGCTTGGTCTGAAAAGATGGAAGAAGAAGCTGAGCGATTCACCTCTCTCTTTTGCAGCTGTCTCAACTGGAGGGACGCTCTAGTTACAAAGAGAGCTATGATCTTTTAAACCACGCCCCTGCCACGCCTCTACAACCTTAACCACGTAATATAAGGAGTACCCGCTGGAGATACAGTCAAACCTCGACCGACAGAAACAACCTGAAGCAGCCAGACAACGAGCAACAGGAGAAAACAAAACATGGAAAGCACCGGATGGAACCTGCACCAGACCAGTCTAACAACCTGTTGGGAGCGAGAGCCTTCGCCGGACCCACGTCCGGCGTGTATCTCTTCCGACGATGAAGAGCTGACTTGTGATTGTCCCAAGCCCGTTCGTCTGAGGATGGTGAAGAAGCCTCAGACAGAGCCTTCACCGATCCCACCCTCTCTGGATGAGTGCGACTCACCCGACGGTTCCCCCGGCGGTTCCTCCGACTCAGACGTTACGTTACGGACGCCGGATTTGAGGAGTCCCAGGCGCCTGACTCTCCCTCTCCCTCATCTCCTCCGAGAGCAGCGAGCCCCGAGAAAGATGAAGTCGACGGATGGGTGTCCTCCATGTTCATTGACGCTGTAAAAACCGCCGTGCTCCATCTGCTCAACATTACTCTGGGTAACTACCGGAAAGACACCTGCCACGGCTGTCTGACCAACCACCCCAGCCAGAGACAACACGAGTGTTTGGAAATACTCGAGGATGATTTCTACTCGACCCACTTTCACCGGCTGATGCAAAGACTCTGGACCCCCCGATTCATTCCTACCATTCAGTTCAGTTTTATTTATATAGCGCCATATCATAACAAAGTTATCTCAGGGCACTTTTTCGAATAGAGCAGGTCTAGACCGACTCTTTATATTTACAGAGACCCAACAGTTCCCACCATGAGCAAGCACTATGCGACAGTGGCAAGGAAAAACTCCCTTTTAACAGGTAGAAACCTCGAGCAGAACCAGGCTCAAGGTGGGTGGTCATCTGCCTCGACCGGTTGGGTTGAAGGGGGAAGGGGGGAGCGGGAGAGAGAGAGCAGGAGGAAAGAGAACATACAGCAGCTCAATACAGCATAGATATGGTAATGGCATTGATGTTAACACCAACAGAAACAACACTAAGAGCAACATTATAATAGCAATACTAATAACAGCAACAACAGCAATAGCATCAGCGGGTGCAGAGCAGGAGCACGGGGGCAGCAGGCGGCAGCAACCACAGACCCAGACCTCCACAGCTCCAGAGGCAGAAACACCTGCAGAAAGCAACAGAAGTGGAGGGAGAGAGAGAGAGGAGAGAAAGCACACAACTACGGGAAGAAGTTGAATTAATAACAAGCATTGATGGGATATGAGGGCGTACAGATGGAGAGGAAGAGGAGGAGAAAGGAGCTCAGTGCATCATAGGAAGTCCCCCGGCAGTCTAGGCCTATAGCAGCATAACTAAGGGGGTGGCTCAGGGGTCACCTGAGTCAGCCCTACTATAAGCTTTATCAAAGAGGAAAGTCTTAAGCCTACTCTTAAATGTGAGGAGGTTGTCCGCCTCCCGTACACAAACTGGGATCTGGTTCCACAGGAGAGGAGCTTGATAGCTGAAGGCTCTGGCTCCCATTCTACTTTTAGAGACTCTAGGAACCACAAGGAACCCTGCATTCTGGGAGCGCAGTGCTCTAGTGGGGTAATAGGGTACTATGAGCTCTTTAAGATATGATGGTGCCTGACCATTTAGGGCTTTGAAGGTGAGGAGAAGGATTTTAAATTCTATTCTGGATTTTACAGGGAGCCAGTGTAGAGAAGCTAATATTGGAGAAATATGTTCTCTTTTTCTGGTTCTTGTCAGTAAACGTGCCGCAGCATTCTGAATCAGCTGGAGAGTCTTAAGGGATTTATTGGGGCAGCCTGATAATAGAGAGTTGCAATAGTCCAGCCTAGACGTAACAAATGCATGGACTAGTTTTTCTGCATCTTTTTGAGATAGGATGTGCCTGATTTTTGCAATGTTACGTAAATGAAAAAAGGCAGTTCTTGAAGTTTGTTTTATTTGGGAGTTAAAGGACATATCCTGATCAAAGATAACTCCAAGATTCCTTACGGTTTCGCTGGAGGCCAGGGCAATGCCATCTAGAGAAACTATATCTTTAGATAATGTGTTTCGAAGGTGTTCGGGGCCAAGTACAATAACTTCGGTTTTGTCTGAGTTTAACATCAGAAAATTGCAGGTCATCCAGGCCTTTATGTCCTTAAGGCATGCCTGAAGTTTAGCTAGCCATTCAGTGTCTGTTACGCATGCGCAACATCCAAGCGGACGAGGTCAGAGTCAAAACAGCTGCAGAGACGCTTTTACATGAACTGAAACCAACGAAGAAGATCTACGAGGTTATCCACGACATGTACGAAAACCTGATCGGGGATGATGTGGTGAAAGTAGGCCAGCTTCGAGTGATGAGGGACTGTTGGGACAAAGATCAATAAAATGGGTAATTACTGGATAAAACTTGTTAGCTCTGTGGAGGATTGTGATGTTGTTTGTCAGTTAATAGATCTTTGGAACGGGCCATTAAAAGCAGAGTTTTTAAACACAACAATACGGACGGTTTTATCAGAGATGCAGAAATCGAACGACTGGAAAAGATTTTTGTTAAAGTACGAGCCCATGCTTCATCCTGGGAACTGATTGTACAGCGCACCCTCTGTATAAGTGAAACTTGTTTGTCAGACACTTTTGGAAAAATTGTGACAGAATGGAGTAAAGATACGGTCGATATAAAAGTTTGCCATTTGTTCACCCTGTATGCCTTGTTTGTTGACGTGGTGTGTTTTTACCTGCAAAGCAATGTGTCTGTGAATATTGCGATTCAATTGAAAAAATTACACTATGCTATTCGCAATACTCTAGATCGCGCCATATTTGACCAAGCCTTAAAGATGTTAAAATGTTAGTCTACTATATTACTCTTGTACCCAAAACATATGCTAGCTTGTGTTACGCATGTGGTTGGTAATAAAAACCATCAAAAAAAAAAAAAAACAAAAAAAAAAAACAAATGAATACTCTTTACAATACATTATTTTCTTTTTAATTTGTAAACGATGGATTAATAAAGAACAGAATAAAGAAGCAACCTCGCGCCTGTGTTTTTCAGTAAAACCTCAGATACTGCTGAAGGTAAGACGACAGACAGGATGGCGGAGAAACGTTCCATGAAAAAAGTGTATTACAACCCCGCTCATCCAGGCAGCTTCGGAGGCGTAGAACGTCTCCGCGCGGCTGTGCGAGATGAAACGGGTACGAAAGTCAAACTTGAAAACGTCAAAGATTTTTTATCGGAGCAGGACGCCTATACTCTGCATAAACCTGCCAGAACACATTTTACCAGAAACAGAGTGTTTGTCCCTAGGCCTTTAAACCAATTTCAAGCCGACCTTTGTGACATGCAAGCCTTGGCAGAACATAATGACGGGTTTAATTATTTATTAACGGTCATAGACGTATTTTCAAAAAAGGCTTATGTACGTGTCTTGAAGAAAAAAAACGCCGCCGAGGTGGTTAGGGCCTTTGAGTCCGTCTTAAAAGACAGTCAGACGCCGGAGAAGCTGCAAACGGACGCCGGTAAAGAGTTTTTTAACAAGAGTTTTGAGGCCTTGATGAAGAAACACTGTATCGTACATTTTGCCACAGCCAGCGATCTAAAGGCTTCTGTGATTGAAAGATTTAATCGCACGCTAAAAACTAGAATGTGGAGATATTTTACGTCTAAAAACACCTGACGATACCTAGACGTCTTACAAGACATGGTGAAAAGCTATAACCACAGCTATCACAAAAGTATAAAAATGACGCCTATGCAGGTGACGTCGGAGTGTTTCAAAACCTGTACGGTACTTTCTCCGTCCGTCAAAAGGACAAATTTAAGATGAATTTCCAGAAGGGTGATCTCGTCAGAATATCAAAGTTGAGAGGAGTGTTTGATAAAAAATATGAACAGAGTTTTACGGACGAAGTGTTTACGATATCCGATTGCATTCCCTCGACGGAGAACCTATCGAGGGATCATTTTACGAGGCAGAGCTGCAAAAAGTAAAATTGGCTAAAGACAAGCTGTATCAGGTGGAGAAAATTCTGAGACGACGTACCGTCGGGGGTGAAAAACAGGTTTTAGTACGCTGGAAAAACTGGCCCGAAAAATTTAACAGCTGGGTCAAAGCCTCTCAACTGAAAAATGTATAAAACCTACTTTCTTTTCTCATTTGTTTCATTACATCATGGATGTACATCATGTCAGGCGAGGGGTTTTATGTGACGCTGCCCTCCAACGCCAGCCTCGATGTATTTAAAAACAGTACAAGTTCTAGTTTTAGGGTGGATTTAGCGCAGCATATTAATTTAGAGGGCTCGTGGCAGGTAGCCTTGACAGAGATTTCATACCCGCACACCTGGTTTAACGTTCCTCAAGACGATGCCTACTTTGATTGGAGGAAAAAACCTAACTCTGAGAATCAAGAGTCCGAGGTCCACCGCCCATTAATGAAAGGAGACAGTCATCGAGACGTTACCTACTCTATACATGGACAAAAACCTAACCCCGAGAATCAAGAGTCCGAGGTCCACCGCCAAAGGTTTAGGGGAGGTTATTACACGGATCTGCCTCAGCTTGAGAATGAGGTGGAAGCTTTTCTTAAAAAAGATGGAACTGATATTCAATTCAGTTATAGCTCGATTCAAAAAAGATATGAATGTCAAGCAGGAGGTCAATACCATCTGCGCTTTTTTCCACCCGTGGCTTACATGCTGGGATTCAAACCGGGAGAGTGGTTTAAGTTTGACGCGAGACTGGCTCCCTACCCGGCTGATATAAAGTCGGGGTTCTATCAGCTTTACTCTTATAGCGACGTGGTCCGTCATCAGATGGTGGGTGACGCTTACGCTCCTCTCCTACGCACGGTTAAAGTAGAGGGGACGTTCGGTGACATAGTCACACAGTGTTTTAGCCCCGCCGACTATCTACCTGTGGCAAAGAAACATATTGAAAACATTCACATTGAGATTAAAACGGATCAGAACGTCCCGGTAAACTTTACCTACGGGAAAACTATTGTGAAACTGCATTTTAGGCCTGTTAAAGCTTTGCCTTAGGGATCAATTATGGCGCAGGTGAAAAGAGGTTTCGCCATTGCTAAACCTCATCTGAAATCAGCCGCCTCCAACATCGCCTCCGACGTGATAAGCCAAACGATGGGGAAATTTACCAAGAACCAGAGTCAAGAAGGATCAGGCGGTATAATGGTTTTGTCGCGGAGACTGAGGAAGAGACCGCCGGGAGATCGCATTACAGAGGGAAGTAAAAAACGCAGAAACTCAAAAAAGAGAAAATCAGTCGGAAGAGACCGACCTAAAGGGAGGAGCTCGGTCCGGAGCAGAGACATATTTTAGAAAAGAGAAACCATGGCCCTGTTACATCATAAATCTGCCGAGTGTACTATGGGGGAGCTGGATTTATTTTCAGCCCCCATGATGCAGTTTTCTATCGAAGATAAGGTCTACGTGGAAGTTTTACCTTTATCAGCCATTACAGAGTTCTTTATCCCTGGAGACGGTGAAAAGTATTTGGATCTGAACGACACTTTGTTACACCTCCGCCTGAAAATTACCAACGCGGATGGTACCGACCTGCAGGACGGAGAGCCAGTGGCGCTCATCAACTATCCTCTGAATACCATTTTTAGCCAATGCGACGTTACTCTGGGAGATAGGTTGATTTCACAGTCTAGCGCCACGCACCCTTACAGGGCTATGATCGAAACTCTGCTCAACTATTCAGCGGATACGTTAGACGGGTAATTCAGCGCCGGGTTGTTTTACAAAGACACGGCCGGAGCTATAGACTCTATAGTGATCAATAACGGGCCTAATAGAGGTCTAAATCAGAGAGGTCGGTTTACTGCCGGTTCTAGAGAGGTTCAACTGCTGGGTCCTCTCCACAGGGACATATTTTTCTGTGAGAGGCTTCTTTTGAACTCTGTAGACTTGAGAATTAAACTGACCCGCGCAAGCGATGACTTTTGCCTCATGGGACCCCGCGACTCGACTTTCCGTTTGAGAATACTAGGCGCGTCTCTCTTTATGAAAAAAGTGACCGTTGCCCCCGCTGTTCGTTTAGGTCACGCGTCTGCTTTAATGAAGGGTAACGCCCTATACCCTCTATCGCGCATTAATGTAAAAACATACTCCATCCCTCAGAATTCTAGAATTTGTAACCAGGAGAACCTCTTTCTGGGTACCATGCCAAAGTACGTTGTTGTAGGGATGGTTAACTACGAAGCCTTCACGGGGAGAAGAGACCTGTCGCCCTTCAATTTTGCCCATAATGACGTGGAATATCTAGCTCTATGTCAGGACGGCAGACAGGTTCTGGCCAAGGCTTTTCAACCTCAATTTAACCAGGGGAGTTCTGTCAGAGAGTTTTACAACATGTTTGTCGCCACGGGGAGACATCTTAAAGATTTACCTCTGAGTATCAACCGCGAGGAATTTCAGAACGGATACTCTTTATTTGTTTTTAATCTCAACCCGGGCGAGGACATCGAAGCCTTGTCCCCCGTGTCCAACGGAACTTTAATCTTTTGAGTATTGTCTTTGTATCACAATGATGTGTTAAAAAATGATCTTGTGGCGTCCAACTTTGTGAAAAAATATCAGCACTGTATCAGAAGTCAAAGCTCCAAATGTTTCAACCATGGGGCTTGTTCTTTACAAATGTTTAAAGATTGTCACAACTTGTGAGATGCGTGTACTCTTTGTAGACTTTTGTTTTGTTTTTTCTTAAAACCATTAAAAGTTGCTTTTTGTTTTTAAAATAATGATAATAGTTTGTAACCTTTAATTTTTTCTGCTTTTTGTAAACAAGAAAGAAAAAATGTCTGTAGACTCTGAATGTGAGTAATAAACAATTTATTGAGAAAAAGACAAAAAAAAACACTGACTCGTCTCTTACAATTAAATTACAATTAAATTTATGGGGGAAGGTTGTTCCAACGCACAGATTTTCTTGTTTTATGCAATCTAGGCTTTCTTTCTTCTTTCTGCTATGTAATCCAGCGTGGGGATAATGTTATTTTCTTTTTTACGGCCCGCCCTTTGGGAAAGACTCCTTCCTCTCCCACCGGCGTAATCCAGCGTGGGGATAACGTTATTTTCCTTTTTACGGTCCGGCCTTTGGGAAAGACGACTTCTTCTTCTTCAGATCCGATCAGGGCCCCGTCCGTTTTGAGACGACGGTATTGATCTCGAGCTCGTGGGTTATTTACACAGGATAAGGGGATGTTGAGTGTTAACTTACAATATACTGTTGTACTGTTCTAATATATTCAGTTAGCCAGATACCAGCCTGTATAGAAAAGATACCTTTTATTGTGTATTGGGAGGAAGTGGGAACATTTTATTGTGGAGGAACCGGATGTTGAAAAAGAGCGGCACAGGTTGTGTGACCGGCGTATGTTCGCTAATAAAGGAGTTGTTGAAGTACAGTAAAAGTTTAAGTTCTTATAGATTAACATTGGTAGCAGAGGATGGTTAGCAACTACAGAGTGCCCCCAGGCTTTGACGAAGGAAAGCCATATGAAAGCTGGAAGAATGAAGTTGCCATTTGGACCAAAGTTACGGAGCTCGACAAAGACAAGCAAGCGCTTGCAGTCGTTTTGGCACTGTACGGGAGAGCGAGAGAAACGGGGATGGAAATACAAGCAGATGACTTGAATAAAGATACCGGTATGGACACCTTACTAGCCAAACTTGACAATTTGTTTCTTAAAGAAGAAAAAGACCGAGCATATGATGCTTAGTCAAGCTTCGACCGGGTAACGAGAGACGGCAGTATATCTATGGCGGACTACATCATAGACTTTGAAAAACGTTACTCTCGGATGCGCAAGTACAAGATGGAACTTCCTGATGCTGTTTTGGCTTTTAAACTGTTGGATACTGCATGTTTGGACACGAAAGACCGACAGTTAGCTCTCACAGCATGCACAGATCTTACTTTTGCATCAATGAAGTCGGCACTGAAGAGGATATTTGGAGGAAATCCGGCCGCTGCATCCGGCATGGGAATTAATCAACAAACGGTATATATCACGGAGCAGAGACGACAGAGTGGCAAGTCATGGCCACAAAAGGATCAACAGAGAACGCCAGTGCCTGGCACAAACCCACTGGACAGATATGGCCGGAGATCAAAGTGTGCCGTGTGTCAGTCCACATTTCACTGGGCCAAGGACTGTCCACACAAAAGTGAGCAAGTCAAGTTGACTGAAGACCGTGTAAATGATCAAGTTGAGGAGTGCAATATCACTCTGTACACAAAAGAGTCACCCACTATAGCAGAAATCTTTGTGACAGAGTGTTTTGGTTCAGCTGTTATCAACACTGCATGCACACGGACTGTGTGTGGACAACAGTGGCTGGATAGCTACATCACTGAGCTAAGTGAGAGAGAGTTAAATGAGGTAAAGAAAACAGAAACACACAGTCACAGACACTTCAGGTTTGGAGATGGAAAAGTGATACATTCCACAAAAAAGTTGAAAATTCCTGCAACAATTGGAGAGACTGAATGTCACATTGAAACTGATGTCGTCCCAGCTGACATTCCATTGCTTTTAAGTAAAGCCTCAATGAAAAGAGCAGGGACAGTACTAGATATGAAACATGACAGAGCAGTGATGTTCAACAAACCTGTAAAACTTGACTTTAAAAGCTCTGGTCATTACTGTGTGAACATTATGAACAATAAAAACAAGATAATTCAATGTGATGAACAGGTGTTGAAAACTGCAGAAAATGACACTTCATCAGAAAAGAAAGATGAGAATGAAAAAAGGAGCTGTGAGAATGAAATCCTGACAATCTCAGAGCAAATGAGCTCAGCGACAAAACAAAGAATCTTGCTGTCATGCTTCTGCTGACAGGTTACAGCGGCTGTTAAAAAGCTCAGGAAACAACGATACAGACTGCCACAAGATCCTGCAAAAAATTGTAGGTGAATGTGAAGTATGTCAAAGATACAGTAAGACTGCACCTAAGCCTGCTGTCGGCCTACCACTGGCATCTCAGTATAATGAGACCGTGGCTGTAGATCTCCATGAACTTGTACCAGGTGTGTGGTATCTCCACATTATTGATCAGTTCACACGTTTTAGTGCAGGCAGCATTCTGACCACAAAGAAGTCTTCCGAAATAGTGAAACACTTTGTCCATGACTGGATAAGTGTGCATGGCCCACCTCAGAAACTGTTTAGCGACAATGGAGGAGAGTTTAACAATGATGAAGTGAGAGATATGGCAGAGAACTTTAACATAGAGGTTAAGACAACAGCTGCCTACAGCCCATGGAGTAATGGACTTCTGGAGCGACACAATCAAACACTTACTGAGACCATAATGAAAGTGAAGACAAGTAATGGTTGTGACTGGAGCACTGCTATGGACTGGGCCCTCATGGCAAAGAACACCATGCAAAATGTCCATGGCTACAGTCCTCATCAGTTGGTTTTTGGACAAAATCCCAACCTGCCCTCTGTGCTCACTGATAAACCCCCAGCTTTAGAGGGCACAACAAAAAGTGAATGGGTAGCAAAACACATCTCTGCCTTACATGCGTCAAGAAAGGCTTTCACAGAAGCAGAATGTTCAGAAAGAATACGTAGAGCACTTAGGAAACAAACGCGTCATACAGATGAGAAATATGAAGCTGGAGACAAGGTGTACTATAAGCGAGTGGACTGCCCTGAGTGGAAAGGGCCAGGAGTTGTTATCGGTCAGGATGGTGCTGTCGTCTTCATCAGACATGGAGGAACCTGTATTCGGGTACATCATCTCAGGCTGAGAAAAGTGGATGCAGCAAACGTGGAGCAACATTTCACAGAGGATGATGCAGAAAATGACACAGACTTTGAACAAGGACAGGAAATTGCTGATAATAACACAGAACATACTGTTTCTCAGGTGCAGCA
The DNA here is from genome assembly GCA_005408345.1 of Macquaria australasica. Lineage (NCBI taxonomy): Eukaryota > Metazoa > Chordata > Actinopteri > Centrarchiformes > Percichthyidae > Macquaria > Macquaria australasica. Next base: position 1,825,590 of record SEMN01000050.1, on the reverse strand, counting down.
AAGGTTCATGCAAATAGACCCCACGGAAATGACTACAAGGGAGCAGAATGAAGCAGAAAGTCTCACAAATGACATAGAGCAAGGGACAGATTTAAGTCTCAAGGCAGGACAAATTATGAAATACAAAGACGGTGGTATTTTACACACCGCTAAAGTTCTAGGGCGTGCAGGAAAAGCTACAGGTAAATACAAACACTGGTACAACTTAAAGTGTATTGAACCTACTGATGTTGCAGGGACTACCGAGTCAGCTGATATGTCGAGAGTAGAGGATCTTCAGGTAGAAACCCATGTTACTGAGACCACTATCCCAGATGTATGTGAGGACATACTTGTAATTAAAAATGTATCATTTGACTCCGCAAAATGCAAGGAGATAAAAAACTGGCGCGATAACAATGTGTTTGAGGAAGTTAGAGATGAGGGACAGAAGTGTATTTCCACCAGATGGGTGTGTACCCTCAAAGAGTCGCCCATTGGGCCAGTACCCAAAGCACGACTTGTGGCTCGGGGTTTTGAGGAGTTAGAAGTGTCAGAGCTACAAAAGGACTCTCCCACATGTGCCACTGAGTCTCTTCGGCTGCTTGTGGCAGTGATCTGTCAAAGACAGTGGACACTTAATTCTATGGACATAAAGTCAGCATTTCTACAGGGAATGCAGCTATCACGTGACATTTATATCAGGCTACCACCTGAAGCTGAGAGCAAAGGGACATTATGGAAACTCAACAAGTGTGTGTATGGTCTGGCTGATGCCTCCCTATACTGGTACAACAGGGTAAAAGAAATAGTTCTCACGGCAGGAGGAAAAGTCTTTCAAGCTGATCCAGTTGTCTTTTATTGGCTAGATCAGGACTGTACTGTTACTGGGGTTCTGGCCTGCCATGTGGATGACTTCATATGGGGAGGCACACAAAGTTTCTCCTCAACAGTGATACCTCAGCTCAAATCTGCGTTCCAAGTGGGACGTGAGGAGCATGGGAACTTCTGTTATGTGGGGATGGTATTTGGGACTGTTAACAAAGGAGTGCAAATACACCAGGACAACTACATTCAGCATTTGCTCGTGAATGATATGGATCATTCACGAGCTGTGGAACAAGACTCACCCCTAAGTGAGAAAGAAAAGGATCAGCTCAGATCCAAGATTGGCCAAATTCTTTGGGTTGCAAGACAGAGCAGGCCAGATGTAATGTTTTATGCTAGCAACTTGGCGTCAGGACTAAACAATGCTACTGTACAGACTATTCATGAAGCAAACAGAATAATGTGTAAATTAAAGTCCAAGAAGGTAGTTCTGAACTTCCAACACTTGGGTAGTGATAATGCCCTAAGGATGATCGTGTTCAGTGATGCCTCATTTGGAAATCTCTCAGATGGAAGCACTCAGGGAGGACACCTTATTATCCTAATGGGGAAAAATGGAAAGTTCTCACCTCTTGCTTGGCAGTCAAAGAGAGTCAAGAGGGTTGTTCGCAGTACACTAGCAGATGAAACATTGGCAATGTCGGATGGGATTGACAATGCCATCTTTCTGTCCACGCTCTTCTCTGAATTGACTGTTGGTAGTGTTGAACATCCCACAACAATAATCTGTGTCACAGACAATCATTCATTGGTAGACGCACTGCAGTCTACAAAGTCAGTCATTGAAAAAAGACTGCGTCTGGAGATAAGCAGAATCAAAGAACTTATTCAAACCCAAAAAGTTGAGCGAGTCCTTTGGTACAGCACAAAAGAACAACTTGCGGACTGCCTCACCAAGAAGGGGGCTTCAGCTCTACAGCTACTTAAGGCACTTAATGATGGACAATGGGAACTTGGTTAAACATACAAACAAACATATATGGTCACATTGTTTTGAGTGGTATGTTGGGATTTATGTCATCATTTTTATGATGTATTTGTGTTAAACAAGAATGTGTATGTATGTTTAAGAATAAGGTAACATGGCTCCAGTTGAGTATTGGGAGTAAAGGTAACATGGCTCCAGTTGAGTATTGGGAGTAAAATGCTTTAATTATTAATTTTTTTTTTTTAAGAGAGTGAGTTTGTTAACTTACAATATACTATTGTACTGTTCTAATATATTCAGTTAGCCAGATACCAGCCTGTATAGAAAAGATACCTTTTATTGTGTATTGGGAGGAAGTGGGAACATTTTATTGTGGAGGAACCGGATGTTGAAAAAGAGCGGCACAGGTTGTGTGACCGGCGTATGTTCGCTAATAAAGGAGTTGTTGAAGTACAGTAAAAGTTTAAGTTCTTATAGATTAACATTGAGTTCCGTCAAAGTACTTAAAAAACTCGCCCAGCCTTTAGGCGGCAGGGTTCTGGATTTTTTACAAGAGAGCGAAAGATTTTTAAATAAATCAATCATATGAGACCCTTTCACGATCATGCCCTTGTAAACAAATTCCCCTTTCTGAGTCCATCCATCGCCGCTCTCGGTTAATTTCTTCATGATGTACCTGGCGTTCTTGCGGTCTCGCACGGGAAGGTTATTCAATACTTCGTTAACCGCGTCATCCGAGTCGGCCTGTTGTTTTTCAGCAACGCCGTCGTCCTGGGCCTGGGCCTGAGCCTCGGCCCGAGCCTCTGGGTTCTCGGTCGACGGGTCTTGAGGTAGAGTCAATGTAATACAACGTTCTTCTTTTTCCCCTTGCTTGATCAAGGTGAGATATCTCTGCAGCAGGGCATTGTATTTTTTTATTTTGTCGTATGAGCTCAATCCAGGCTCGCTTAATATCGCTCTCATTCTCGCATCCAAATCGTCTTCGGCCGTTTGTCTAATAGACGACTCCGAATGAGTCAGACGGCTTAACTGGTGGGGTGAGAAGAGAAACATTTTCTGCGCTGTCCTCAGAGACATTTTATTTTCTTCTAATGATTCCTCCTATTAGCTCTCCAATCATAGGGATGGCTACTGTAAGCAGGGGTAAAATAAAACCTCCCGACTGTTTCTTCAGAGTCTGCTGTTTGCGTTTTAGGCTGTTTTTTTAAATCTGCCAACAGTCTGATAACTTTCTTCTGTTTTTTTAATTTCTTTTATTGAGTCGGAGACAGAGGGATGTTTCCTTTCAAAAGATTTAAAGCAATCTCGCACAGAGCCTGGAGAAAGTCAGGGGAGCAGTGGGTGAGGATGTCTTTACGTTTCTGAGGCGTGGCGTGGTACAGAGCTTTTAGTAAGGGAGCGTTTCTTTTTAACCGAGTCGACATGATGGCTTACTTTGTTTTGGGGATATAAATGGCCGGCCACTGATGAGGAAGCACAGCCAACCTCAGTCTGTATTGTTCTGGTCAGGCGGACGTGAGGTCGATGATTAAATATCTGTGGGCATCTTTGCTGGCGTCTTCGAAACTTTCCAAGAAAAAGGACTTTTGTGAGGGAAAGATTTGATGAGCCAATACGTTCATCTGTAATTTATCGTGAGGGTTTTTAAACATCACCAGATAATTGCTGTTCAAACTAATGGTACGACTGTGTTTACCCTGGTGAAATACATTTTGCGTCAGCATCATGACGCTCATATTTTTATGATGTCTGTACTGCGTAAAAATTTTAACCACTTCAGGGTGATCGGAGGCTTGAAAAATAACATCGTCAAGAACGATCAAATGAGTTTGTTCAGGAGGAAACAGATTTTCATCTTCAAAAGAATCAGGCAGTCCTTTGACAAATTTAATCTTTTTATTCATCAAAGAAGTATAAATCCACACAATGTTTTCCGGTTTTGAATTCATCACATGTTCACAGTTTTCCAGTACACTTTTGACAAAATAAGTTTTCCCACATCTGCTGGGTCCCACAATCAAACATGAAAAAGGCGTACGCAGTCTAAGATCAAGGCGGGCTGACAACATCGGGCTATTATTGAGATTTTAAAAAAGTTTGACCGACTTACCGGATTCAGCTCGCCCAGCGATGGGCTCCTTCGCCGGGCCTCCCGTCTGGATGTTCCCCGCCGCTCGGTCCAAACCCACTCCCGCGGACGGAGGTGGAGTAACGGGTACTGGGTATTAATTCTAATTTGTGAGATCTACCATCTAAAACCTAAGTAACTGTTGAAAAAATAATTGCATGCTTTGAACGAGAGGAGGTACTTTAAGATCTTGACAGAGCCAATGAAAGGTAAGACCATCCGCAGACATCATATGATGAGCATCCACTAACTCATCATGTTTTTTTCCCCCCCCGTCTCTTTCCTTCTCTGTTTCCATGTCTCATTCCCGCTGTATCTTTCCTATTGTCTCTTCAAATTTCATGAAATGAGCCTAATGACTAAAAATTCAAATACAAGCTGTAATCACATGAAGTGAAAAAACCCCCAGAAAAACCAGACCTAAGGCCGGACAAAACTCCTCAGGCGGACGGCCTGGGGAACGACCAGACGTGGAGAGCCGCTCGGAAGGGCAGCCAGGAGAACGGGCTAATGCTGACCAGGACCCCTCAGGCGGACGGCCTGGAGGCAGGGCAGAGACCAGACCTGACCCCTGAGGCGGACGGCCTGGAGGCAGGGCAGAGACCAGACCTGACCTCTCAGGCGGACGGCCTGGAGGACGGGCAAATGCCGACCAGGACCCCTCAGGCGGACGGCCTGGAGGACGGGCAAATGCCGACCAGGACCCCTCAGGCGGACGGCCTGGAGGACGGGCAGAGACCAGACAGGACCCCTCAGGCGGACGGCCTGGAGGCAGGGCAGAGACCAGAAAGGAGCCGCTCTGGAGGCCGGGCAGGAGGCCGGCGGCGACGAGGACGGAGCCGCTCTGGAGGCCGGGCAGGAGGCCGGCGGCGACGAGGACGGAGCCGCTCTGGAGGCAGCGTTGGCGGCTGCTCGGCGGGCACTGGAGCTGGAGGCAGCGCTGGCGGCTGCTCGGCGGGCACTGGAGCTCTGGCGGCAGCACTGGACCGGAGGCTGGAAGCTCGGCGGCAGCTGGACGTGGACCGGAGGCTCTGGAAGCTGCGGCTGCAGCTGGACGTGGACCGGAGGCTCTGGAAGCTGCGGCTGCAGCTGGACGTGGACCGGAGGCTCTGGAAGCTGCGGCTGCAGCTGGACGTGGACCGGAGGCTCTGGAAGCTGCGGCTGCAGCTGGGCTTGGACCGGCTCTGGGAGCTGCGGCTGCAGCTGGAAGGACACAGGAGGCTGCGGCGGCAGCCTCTGGACAGACACTGGAGGCAGAGCTGGTGTAGAGTAGACCGTCGACTCGGGAACAGGAAGTGATGTCGGCCGGTTCGTCCACCGGGTCCGTGGGGCAGGAGTCGGCCGGACCACCGACTCAGGAACTGGATACGGCATGGACTGGACCGCCAACTCAAGAACAGGAGCTGATGTCGGCCGGTTAGCCAACCGGGTCCGTGGAGCGGGGATCGGCCGGACCACCGACTCCGGAACGGGATCTGGCGTTGGCTGGACTGCCGATTCAGGGACTGGAGTAGAAGTTGGCTGGACCACCGACTGGAGAGCAGGAATCGGCCGGACCGCCAACGGAGAGTCAGAAGCAGAAGCTGACCGGACCGCCGACTGGAGAGCAGGTGTCGGCCGGTTCGCCAACCGGGAATCATGAGCAGAAGCTGGCCAGACCGCCGACCGGGAATCATGAGCAGGAGCTGGCCGGACCGCCGACTGAAGAGCAGGTGTCGGCCGGGCCGCCAACCGGGAATCATGAGCAGAAGCTGGCCGGTCCGCCGACTGAAGAGCAGGTGTCGGCCGGACCGCCAACGGAGAGTCATGAGCAGAAGCTGGCCGGACCACCGACTGAAGAGCAGGTGTCGGCCGGACTGCCAACGGAGAGTCATGAGCACAAGCTGGCCGGACCGCCGACTGAAGAGCAGGTGTCGGCCGGGCCGCCAACCGGGAATCATGAGCAGAAGCTGGCCGGACCGCCGACTGAAGAGCAGGTGTCGGCCGGGCCGCCAACCGGGAATCATGAGCAGGAGCTGGCCCCAGGAATAGGCAGAAGGACTCCGTGGCGGTTAATGGGGCCCGGTGAACCCGCCGGCAAGGGTAACTGTCCGCTGGGTCCCAACTTGGTCGCGTCATTCTGTTATGATAAGCCATCGAGGCAGCCTTGCCACGACAAGCCATCGAGGAAGCAGGGAGAGGACCCAAATGCAGACAGCCAGGTAAATGTCAAAAGGTTTATTTCCAAACTCAGGAACACAGGAACTCAGGCACACACGAACAATGACGATGCACAAAGGGAAAGGACCGGTATATATGGAGGACAAGACAACGAGGGAAACAGACACAGGTGAGTAACGAGACACAGGTGAACCTAATCAAAACAGGCGGGAAAGAACAAGACAGGAAGTAAATAATACACAAGAAAACAAGAACAGGAAACACACATAACACAAGTCCAACAGAGTCCTTCGGATCATTACACCCAGCCACTTAAGGGTTATGTGAAAGCAGGCACGACTAACAGCTGTAGTTTGTCTTCTACTCCGACATGGGTCCAGTGCCAGTCTCATGCTAAGAAGTTTCATTCTGCTGTGAATAAATGTTTACTTTTTAGTTGTGCTTCTCATTTAATCATGACCAAAACCTTCCCCAACCTCAAGGAAAGTTGTGTTACATTTTGCTAACCCTTTCACATGACAAGCGAGTGAAAATGGCTTTCCCAGTTTTTCAACTGCCACAAAATTCTTTCATGGTGGTGTGTGTGAGGAATCGTCATTATGTCCTATTGTAATTGCACTTTGTTTAGCTCATTTATGGGACCGCTTTAAGCCTTAGGACTTTTCTATAGGTGAAATATCTTGATCTCATTCAGTATTCGCTAAGCACCGCCCCACTTCGTTACTGTCGCTACGTTTGTTAAGCCTTTCGTTTTCACACAGCACATACATACTTACAATGATAAAAGCGGCAAACTTGCTAACAAATTCTTTAAACAACGGGCCCTTTATTTCAGGCAGAGGTAGACAAAAGCAGGCTTCTTATTTCTAGGCAGCGCTGATTTTGCCAGTTGAAATGACAACTGTCTGGCACTTTTTTTATCAGCTGTAGCTAGAGAGTTAATTAAGTTACTGTTAACTCGGATGAGTTTGTTGAAAATGTTGTTTCCAGCTGACTTGTTTAAATTGAGAATCATGTTGTTGGGTCTCAAATATGCACTTGATGGCTATCTACATGATAATGTGCTGGATTGATAGAAAGACTGATGCTAAAAAAAAAAAAGACAACATCCTCACCAGGCAGAAGACATGTAAGCTAACGGAACATCAAGAAACAGCATTGTTATTGTATTGCAGTAGATGGTGATAAATTCACTGTTCAGGGCAGGAGTCTTACAAATGGTCTAACTGTAATCACTACTTTGACCCTGTTGTTTGTCAGCATGTCAGTATGTCACAGGAACTTCTGTGGGGAAAAAAAACAGAGGTGCTTCTTCTCACAGCCCTGTGTTTTGTTGTTGCTGTCTTGACTCTCCTAATGCACAAGAACCATAAACCCATTAACAACTCTTAACTCTGATACTCTCATTCACACAGCTGCAGTGTGACTGTGGCACAGGATAATCTGCTTCTTCTCACAGCCCTGTGTTTTGTTGTTGCTGTCTTGACTCTCCTAATGCACAAGAACCATAAACCCATTAACAACTCTTAACTCTGATACTCTCATTCACACAGCTGTTGCGTGAGTGTGGCTTCCATAGTCTGCAGGAAAGGCAGAGGTGCTTCTTCTCACAGCTGTGTGTTTTGTCGTTGCTGTCTTGGCTCTCCTAGTCCTAGATTCGTATCATTTGTGAATATAAACTGCAGCAACCGTGGAAGCATGCAGTAAACTGGCATATGCCGGTAAACAAGGTTTGTGGATCAGCAGCCTGACAGCCTGGACACATTTGGTGTGTCTTTAGTGTCCTCATTGTGTATGTCCTCACTGTGTTATGTGCAACACCGACATCTTGCTTCGATACGAATTAAGTAGCAATAACAAACTTCATACACTTTTAAGAACTTTAAATACTAAACAGGTATAACACGTGTCCCAACTCAGGGGCTGGATCCACTGAAACACGGTCCATGATGAACGTGATTGTTAACAACCACAACCATTCTTCTTCTTCTTGATGGTGTTTAGTTTGAAAGTCCTGAGAAGTGCACAGGACACTCCTAATGCACAATAACCATAAACCCTTTAACAACTCGTATCTCTGATTCTCTCACGACCCCCTGTACCCCCCGGCTCTGCTGTTTTCACAGATGGTATTAACTGGGGGTTTGTGCTGCTGTCAAAATTTGAAAAAGAGAGGGAATTAAGGCCAGTGGAACGGGGCGGGACTTCCGGTGGCAAATGCCGTGATTTGATTGGACGGGGGCGGGACTTCCGGTGATGACGTGGCGCGTTCTATTTCTCTCTCAGATGTCATTAATTAGTCACATTTAAAATATAAATTAATGTTGTCTAATACAAATGTACCATGTATTTTTATGTTTGTATGCTGTCTTATCATTGCATCCTAAAATAGCTTACCTGAGCTTAGTCCACCTTGGTTGGTCTCCTTGTTTTCATGCAGGGCTCTATAATGCCTCAGCATAGATGAGGTGTTATTGTTGTATCCAAGTTCTTTTGAACACAACAGACACTTCACCTTTTAAAATTAGAAAGAAATTAGAACAAGGGATACGCTGTGTTGTCACATTTATTTATATTACGCTAGTTATTACTATGTGCATACCTTATTAGGAGAGATCAGCTCAAAATGTTCCCAGACAGGGGAAAATCTCCTCTTTCTTGCTGGTTCCATCGCAAAAAAAGAAGCTCGAATAGATTGCAAACAAACGCGCAATAAAGTCCCAAGTCCACAAAATGTGAAGGGGGGTCCATTGCGTCTCGCTGCCCCTTATATTTCGAATCGCATACCAAACCCGCGAACCATTTCTTAAATCAGTCACATGGTACGGCCGACTCGCGAGGCTTCGAAGGTCACCACATACGTCATCAACACAAGCCTCGATACGCGCTTCACAAAAATCTTTCTGGATTATTCGACACACGCTTCGAAGCCTCGACATGGAAGGACACATCACTACTTGTGACTGTTTTTTGGACTCACCCTTGCCTATTCCCTGTCTGCACCTCTGCCTTGTTAATTGCCCTACCTGTGTATGACTTTGGATCTGCAAGTAAAGGACTCTCTTTGAATTTTATCCTCATCTCCTGTGTGGTTCCTGCGCTTGGGTCTTACTCCGTGTTTGGGCCGTCACATGCATTCAATTGGCAAATCTCAAACAGGACGCTCTATTTAAACTGCTTTTGTCTGGCTATCCTCACGGCTTTCTCTGCATGCCACTGTGCAAACCCACCTCCACCCAGCTCCTCCTTTACATGCCATGTCTGTCTTAATCAGTGTCATTACTGATGTCATTGCTGCCTGCTCTGTTCTGTTTGCCATGTATGCAAATGGAAGGGCCCATGTCCCAGAACAACACCATACCACCAAATAGATCTAACTGCTAGATGGCAATAAAGTTTTTACTGTAACTAAGGTGGTCCTGACTGAACTATTGTTACTACTACTGTAGCCGAGGGCTAAACTTTCACCACTTCCCATGCCCTTCACTCTGAACATATACAGCACATACTTGCTTATTTACACTAGAAGAAACTTAAATTCACTTAAAGCATTTCACCATAAAAGAAAATCAATTAAATAGCTTACACCACTGTTGCTGCTTACAGCTACTGCTACAGTTACTAGTACATAATCTTTCACCTATTGTAGTTATTATATCAGTTACTTCAGCTAATACTGCTATTGCCACTGTTTTCAGCTGTTTCAACTAATTTACTTGAGCTTGAGCTATCACAACTGTTACTACTACTACAACATCCTCAAGTACTTGAAAGGATAATTATAATATTACTACTAATACTGCTATTGGCACTTGTAGTTCTACAACAACTACTACAAGCCCTACTGTTACTACTAGCAATACTACTACTTTAAGTGATTAGCAGTACCATAGCTTTGATCTAGTACACTCTAGCCTAGAAACATGCTAGCAACCACCTAAAACAGCCTAGCAACCACTTAGAAGCACCCTACTAACTACATAGGGCACCCTTGCAAGAACCTAGTACCCCCTAGCAACTGTATGTCAGGTGAACATGATTCAGTTTTGTATCACAGACAGTGAGTCCTAATTCAGTCCCATTTAGTAAAGATGACTCTTGACAGCCCCAGTGAAATATGATGGAACCAAATTTATAGTTTTATGATGATATTGTCTGATGTTTTCTCCTTAAATGTAGGGACAGGTGAGTAGGTTGTTCGGATGGATAGGGCTTTTGTGTTGTGCTGTGTTGTGTGGGATATTTAACATAAGATCCCATGAATTAGGTCAGAAGAAGGTCAGCAAGGGAATGTTCAAAGTAAGAGTTCAAAAATAAAACCTGTATAGTTAGCTAGTAAAGTAAGTAAAACAAAACACCAAACAATAAGCCTTGCTAGCCAGAAGGGTGTGCCTCTATATCAGCATTTGTCTGTCATTGTCATTGTTGTCTGCGAGCACCCTCCCCCCAAGTGAACAGCGAACACTGTCTAGGTGTAATGAGACAAGTTAGCTAAACTACTTATTGATATCAATTCATGTTACACCACTGACATGGCATCAGAGATCAAATATAAACAATTATTATTATTATTATTATTATTATCAATCATAATTATAATAATGAACCATTTAACACCTTTCTTAAACAGTATTTACAAAGTGTTTAATTGAAAGAAAACCAATAAAGATAGAAAAGTTAAAGTGAGATAAAATATCATTAAAGAAATATGAAAGAAATTCAAAATTAAGGCAAGGGTTTATAAACGTAACGTAACATGTGACCAAGGTGATCCATGGGTTGAAAGAATATCACACCCCTAAAATATGTGATAAAACATCAAAACTTTGTAAAAACTCTGTACATTTTTATTTGTTTATTGTTGTTTAACTAAGTAGTAAATAAGTAATTTAAGTAAGAAATATAAATTGGATGCAACTTTGAGATTGTTTCATGAATGGTTTAAGAAAGTAGACTCAGATGTAATTAAAAGCAATATATAATATGTTAATTTAATTAATTCATCTTTGATCAAAACAGACACAAAGTTTAAATTACATTCCCAAACTGCAATACTACTTTTAACCACTAGAGGCTAGAGAGTGAGCAAACGGCGATACACACTTCCGGAACAATGAACCTCATAGGGACCGCAATACTCTGTGTAACCCTTAGGGGTGCACACACACACACAGATTTTTGTCTTGAAAATGGTCCTGATGAGGACTTCCTAGAAAACCACATGGGGCATGTTTAAATACTATTTTGAAGCTTCTGGTGGGGCTCTGCCGGTGGGGACCTCAATTTTGGTCCCCACAGTGACACGAGTTCCCATGGGTCAGTGTGCAGTCAGGTCAAAGTCCCCACCAGGATAGAAAAACAAGAACACACACACACACACAGATCCATTGTTGAATCTGTATAATTGTCTTTGGTTTACACTGACATGACCTGCTTTCTCCTCTGTGAAAAGATCACATTCACCTCGACTGGTTTTCTAATAAGAAACTAATGAAACTCACTATCCTCATTATTACAGTATAGATGAATATGACTTTGTTGCTGTTTAATTGCACTGTATGGTTGTGACTCTGTGTGTCTTGGTCTGGGCACCAGACTACCCTCCCATGTTGGTCTGAATGTAAACAAGCTCATGTTGAATTCAGTGTGCAGGGTGACTCATGAAAGGCCAAACGCTCATATGTGCCAGAGGAATGATGGAGGACAGAGTGCGTGCGTGTGTGTGTATGTGTGTGTGTGTGTGTGTGTGTTAGACACAGAGAGGGAGAATATTTACACTCACAGACGTTAGAGTGGACATGACACTTGTAGTGGTTACTCAACCTCTGACTGAGTCTCTCTGCTTATTATTAGTTATGTGTGAACTCCAGCAAGTGTCTGCGTGTGTGATGGAGGGAGTGATGAAATTAGAGCTGCAACTAATATTATTTTTTACATTCTATACACTAAACAATTATTGAATTCACAATTAATATAAAGTGAAAAATGCCCATCATAAGCTCACAGAGCCCAAGGTCACGTCTCCAAATAGCTTGTTTTGTCTTACCAACAGTCCACAACCAAAAGATATTCAGTTTATGATATAAAGCAGAGAATCCTGTAAATCCTGCAATAAAACAGCTATAAATGTTCTAAATACATCTGTAGCCTAATTAGTTTGTGAAAGACCACAGGCACTGTAAGTCTGCTGTCCTTTTAAGGCTGATATTATAGATGAATCCGGGTTGAGGGCGGACGTGAACCAGCCGTCATTACTGCAGCGACACATCACTTTTAAAGCAGCGCATTGGCACACAATTACACTGTGATGTATGAAGGGATTTAACTTTTTAACCACTTTAGGACTGTAGAACCTATTACATGCTACCATTAAAATGGCATTGAAATGGCAAATGAAAAATGAAGGTCATAATGTAAAACACCTTTTTCTTTTTCAGCAAAATTTAGACCAGTTTTAATAGAAAGCAACAAGTCTTTTCAGCTGCAAATCACCAGAACAAAGACTGTTCTGTGCTTTTATCAGCTAAGGAAACATCCAGAAGCCTCTGCTACATGAAATATGCTTTTAATAATTATACACACACACACACACACACGTATATACAGTGGGGCAAAAAAGTATTTAGTCAGCCACCAATTGTGCAAGTTCTCCCACTTAAAAAGATGAGAGAGGCCTGTAATTTTCATCATAGGTACACTTCAATGAGAGACAGAATGGGGGAAAGAATCCAGGAAATCACATTGTAGGATGTTTAATGAATTAATTGGTAAATTCCTCGGTAAAATAAGTATTTGGTCACCTACAAACAAGCAAGATTTCTGGCTCTCACAGACCTGTAACCTCTTCTTTAAGAGGCTCCTCTGTCCTCCACTCGTTACCTGTATTAATGGCACCTGTTTGAACTCGTTATCAGTATAAAAGACACCTGTCCACAACTTCAAACAGTCAGACTCCAAACTCCACTATGGCCAAGACCAAAGAGCTGTCAAAGGACACCAGAAACAAAATTGTAGACCTGCACCAGGCTGGGAAGACTGAATCTGCAATAGGTAAGCAGCTTGGTGTGAAGAAATCAACTGTGGGAGCAATTATTAGAAAATGGAAGACATACAGGACCACTGATAATCTCCCTCGATCTGGGGCTCCACGGAAGATCTCACCCCGTGGGGTCAAAATGATCACGAGAACGGTGAGCAAAAATCCCAGAACCACACGGGGGGACCTAGTGAATGACCTGCAGAGAGCTGGGACCAAAGTAACAAAGGCTACCATCAGTAACACACTACGCCGCCAGGGACTCAAATCCTGCAGTGCTTGCATGTCCAGGCCCGTCTGAAGTTTGCTAGAGAGCATTTGGATGATCCAGAAGAGGATTGGGAGAATGTCATATGGTCAGATGAAACCAAAATACAACTTTTTGGTAAAAGCTCAACTTGTCGTGTTTGGAGGACAGAGAATGCTGAGTTGCATCCAAAGAACACCATACCTACTGTGAAGCATGGGGGTGGAAACATCATGCTTTGGGGCTGTTTTTCTGCAAAGGGACCAGGACGACTGATCTGTGTAAAGGAAAGAATGAATGGGGCCATGTATCGTGAGATTTTGAGTGAAAACCTCCTTCCATCAGCAAGGGCATTGAAGATGAAACGTGGCTGGGTCTTTCAGCATGACAATGATCCCAAACGCACCGCCCGGGCAACGAAGGAGTGGCTTCGTAAGAAGCATTTCAAGGTCCTGGAGTGGCCTAGCCAGTCTCCAGATCTCAACCCCATAGAAAATCTTTGGAGGGAGTTGAAAGTCTGTGTTGCTCAGCGACAGCCCCAAAACATCACTGCTCTAGAGGAGATCTGCATGGAGGAATGGGCCAAAATACCAGAAACAGTGTGTGAAAACCTTGTGAAGGCTTACAGAAAACGTTTGACCTCTGTCATTGCCAACAAAGGGTATATAACAAAGTATTGAGATGAACTTTTGTTATTGACCAAATACTTATTTTCCACCATAATTTGCAAATAAATTCTTTAAAAATCAGACAATGTGATTTTCTGGATTTTTTTTTTTTTCTCATTCTGTCTTTCATAGTTGTGTACCTATGAGGAAAATTGGAGACCTCATCTTTTAAGTGGGAGAACTTGCACAATTGGTGGCTGACTAAATAGTTTTTTTTGCCCCACTGTATGTGTGTATAATTATGAAAAGTGGAATATCACTGACAAATGTTAATTTTGTTTTTTCTTAAAGATGTCATGACCAATTTTCAAACACACAAATCAGCTGGTGTATAGGACCTATAATATAATAATAATAACGTGCAACCTATAACTTAAAGAGCCAAGATACACTTGGAACAAAAATAAGAGGTTACAGCCTTTTGGCCGATGAAGAGAGTATTTTCATGATTCACATTCTACACACATTGTTTCTTATAAATCACTATGAATAACTATAGAGCCGCCATTAGTGTCGTCATGCCCGTTTCCTCATCTATAGTCTTACAAATCATGCAGTATTATTAATATCACACTAAAGCTGTTCCCAAAACTGCCTGGCTGCTCCTTTTACTGTCCCAACAGATGAGCTGACAAATCGATAAACAGTTTAATATTAAAGGGTTATTGCCGTCCGGTAAAAAAACTTTGACATACACCTGTGAGTCCTCGCTCCAAATACCTCTGGGAGCCTCCTCTCTCCTTGTCTCCTCCGAGATGCATTTAAGGGAATGGAACATCCATGATCATGGCAAATAAGATTCCTGGTCATGGGATGGAGGACAGAGGAGCGAGGACGGGAGGAAGCCTAATTAGCTAAATGGAAAGCACCAATAGACACACAGCTGAATGTGTTTGCTTACATGAGAAAGACTATCAAGGCAGAGTGACAGGGATGGATTGTGAACCCAGCAATGTAGGTGTTGCTACAACAGCCCACACTGACAAAAAATATGTTCTTTGCTTTCCATAATGTCACTTAGCATTAGAGAGAAAATGTCAAGTCACTTATGTCTTACTCCAAAGAATAGCTCAAATGCAGCCACTTCAAGCTCCTACTACAGATGTCCACATGCTGTTTTAGATCCTTTTCCTTGTCCATACACTGGAAATAAAGAGGATATTCAGAATATTACCATGGTTACCAGGGTTATGCTAGCCATACGTATTAATGTTCTCCCATATTTGCTTTCCTTTGATTTCCTTTTAATCTTTCTTGGCATAAGAGGTTGCACTGGTCACTGCATTGAGGTTGTTTGTGTGCTGAATAATAATTGTGTGCATAGTGGTTTAATAATTAAACCAGCCAGAAGCTTTTATATTTGCTTGAGCAATAAAGCAAAAGCACATTTGACATAACTATATGTTGTATTTGCTAATATATGTGAAGGTCAGCGCAAACATGTTACTAAAGTATCAGCAAACATCAAACAAACTGATAGGACAGTGGCTGCTGAAATATTGTGACTTACTACCACCTAGTGGTTAGGATTGGATAATGAAAACAACT
Source organism: Macquaria australasica (assembly GCA_005408345.1). Classification (NCBI taxonomy): domain Eukaryota; kingdom Metazoa; phylum Chordata; class Actinopteri; order Centrarchiformes; family Percichthyidae; genus Macquaria; species Macquaria australasica. The sequence continues at coordinate 1,810,008 of SEMN01000050.1, read as the reverse complement.
GGACAATGATCTACGATGGCGATGAACAACCTTGAAGACATTCAGTATTGTCATATCAATACACTTTGAACACTTCTGAAGAAAGTTTAATCTCTTTAAAGATCTATCTAATCTATATCTAATGAGAGTATCTTGTCAGTAAGCTGAGTCCATGCATTTCATACATGTACTTTGCAAGTGACCACTGGTGGAAAGTGAATAAATGCATTAACTTAAGTACTGTACTTGACTTTGAGAGTTTGAGATGAGTATTTCCATTTTATGCTACTTTCATACTTTTACTTCACTACATTTCAGAGGGAATTATTGTACTTTCTACACCATTACATTTATCTGACATAGTTAAACTGACATATTATCTGATATAGTTACTGATTACTTTTCAGATTAAGATTTTATAGAAGCTTGTGAAATATAGTGCCTTTTTAAAGATTAAACCAGTTGTTCTTTACCTTTCTGGCTTGTGACCCCTCACAAAAAAGCAGTGTCTGGTTGGGGCCCCTTGTCATGTTTCAGATGTCTATGAGTTGTTGGCAGTTTCACCAAAGAGACATTTCCTCTCTAAATTTTCTCACATGGTTTCATTAAATAAGTTATTTTTTCTTCTTTCCTACCACGTTCATCATCTCCCAACCCCCAGCATTTATCCTGTGACCCCCCCAGGAAGGGAACCAATGGACTAAACTAGCTAACTGTATATTTCAAGCAGCTACAACATTAAAATGCTGCTTACACATGGATGCATCAGTAAAGTCAGTCTAATAATGAAATGATTTAAACTTGTACATTTAGCTGTACTTTTACTCAAACAGGATTTTGAAGGAAGGACATTTTTACATTGTGCTATTGTTACATTTACTTAAGTAAAGGATCTGAGTACTTCTTCTACCACTGCAGTGACTCCGTAGCATGGCTTTTAATATACACAGATACCCAGTTTTTGTATTCAGAGGTACTAAATCACTTTCTCGAACATCACATTCAGTGGTGGTTTGGCTCCACCTAAAGTATGAGGGTTGTCAGTGTGAGAGAGAGAGAGCGAATCCAAGACACGTTCAACAAACTCTAAGGCCAAAATTCAATATTTACTTGGAGAATAAAATACTGACGTTGCCATGGAAGCAGCAAAACGTGTCAGAGCATGTCACAGACTGAGTCAGTCCCAGCAAAACAACACATCAAACTGTAACTATGAAACTGAGCGCTTTCAAATGTGACTCCTCTTTATCTCCTATGGTTCTCACCATTAAATTCAACTATTTCTTTTTCTTTATATTAAGTATAGTAATGTACATGTATGGTGTAGTTAACTGTTTGCTGTATTGCCAAAGAAAAGAAATTATATTATTTGTATTATATTATTGTATCTCATGACCTACTATCATAATTTAAAAAATCTGGATCTCATAATTACTAAAAAAAGATCTCACTATTACAAGAGAGGATTTTGTAATTACGAAATTGTTTTCTGGTAAATATGAAATGGTACATCATAACTGATATACGGAAGTCATAATCACAAGAGAAGGCCTCCAACTTGTTTTTCTTTAGAGAAGGCAATGTGTACAATAAAGCAAATTTGAATTTAAGGATTTGAGGTAAAAAGAGAATTGTATTGTCCCATAGTTTACAATGTACAGTATATTATTTGTAATGCCTGGATCTATATAGCATAGCTTTGATAAAATAAAAAAATAAAATGAATTTGATTATGAGCCTACCACATGGAGTAAAACATCAGTATAAGCCTTTTCATTGTTCATGTAGAAGATCTCAGCTGTTTGCACCGTATTCAAGCCAAATATTTACTTTGTTTATGTTATTTTCTGATGAGTCGCAGTACGTGTGTGTGTGTGTGTGTGTGTGTGTCTGTGTCTATGTTGTTAACATGATGCCTGTGTGCTTGTGTTCAGTGGCCTGTGTGTGAGTGTGTCACAGGCAGGCTTCATAAAACATGTCAGCGAGGATCCCAGGGAGTGACAGTGGAACTTAACGGGTCGTGATTCCACAGTAGTCATGGAAACACATCCTCTGCATCCAGTCTGTATTGAGCTGGTGGTGCACAAAGCAATATTGTGGGCAATTTAAATGGGCAATGATCCAGGCAACAGAAAAGGGGAGGGAGGGAGAAAGTTAATGGCTGTAAAAGCATAGAATATTGCATCCAGTTTTAATACTTATCAAATGTAACCTTTTTGAACCCTGATTTTCCCTTTTAAATTCCCCTAAATATCAGCTATGAAAACTAAATTATATGACAATGTTGTTTATTTATTCTGTATCTGCTTGTTACGACACTTGAATTAAGGAAGGAGGAAGGAAAGAAACCAAAAATTGTAAATACATTGTGTTCTTGAACAATGCTTGGGTTTTGTTTTTGTTATTTTTTTCTCCTTTTGTTTGTTGTTTTTCCTGCATCATGTTATGTCATGTTATTTGTCCCTTTCTGTTCTCCGGAAGATCACACACACGATAAAAAATGATTCAAGACACAGGAAATAATCTGCTGTTCAGCTTTTGTAATTAGAAAACACTTGACATCTTTGAATCATTCCATAAAAAGATAAGTCCCCTGCTTCCTTTTTTTAAAAAACATACTGTACCAAAAACAAAATAAAAAAGAATACAAATCAGTTTACATAGTGGTTCATCAAAGCTTGGGGATTGATTGAAAAGCAGGACTGCATTTACACATTCACGTGGAGATCGAACCCGTCAACAATCAGCCCAAGCGTTAAGGTCAGTTCTTACATGAGCAAAGTACATGACAACAACATAGGCGACATACAGTAGGGCGTCAACTTGTGTTTCACTATCAAACAATAAAGACAAGACGAGGAATTTTTGTGGACAAAAGACGGCAGGAGGAGAGCCAGGGCAGCATTCCTTATCATCGCGACATGAATGAAAATAACAAATGAGTGCTGAAATATTAAATAAATTATTTGCAATTATTTGCATAAATAACGTCAATGATAAAAAAATAAAATACAAGAGTTGTTAGGCAAAGCTGCTTTGGCACATTTGTGGACTTACAGTACTGTGATAAGGTCCAAATAACAGTGCTGATTTGTTATACTGCATGTCATGCCAATTGTGCGTCGCCCTTGGCAGCTCCAACTTACAAGCTGCTTCCCAGAATATCCCTCTTAAAGGCACGTTTACGCCAGCATTTAAAATGGCCTACTTCTGTGGCAAAGTCACTTCATTTCTATGGAATCGCTTTGATCAGTTGTTTCATTTTGGACTCCATTCTATCAAAGGTCAGCACTGTAGACGCAGCTTGAATTGGTCATGCAGCAAATTCACGTGTCAAAGTTCGCCAAACTTGGAACACAATGTGAAAAATGTATGCAGATTTACTTCACCCCTACCCCCCACGAGCGAACAAACTGATTGCGGTGATCCCAAAGGAAACAACTGATTTTGTTGCAAAAGTTTGTCATTTTAAATGCTGGTGTGACCACGCCTTTATTGTGTCAACACATCATTTCCAAGCTTTTTAGTGCTTTTGTTAAAAGTGCAGCTATGCGATTTCTAGAAGAGAAGAGAACCATCAAAGCTCTTTCTGCTAAACTCTGGCAAACAGAGCAATCAAACCTGTGTATGTGTGTGTGTGTGTGTGTGTGTGTGTGTGTATATATATATATATATATATATATATATATATATATATATATATATATATATAAAATCCATTTCATGTAGCTCAAACGCATTGTGGTTCTCTCTTCTGTGTTACTACTTTTTAAATACAAGCCAATGACTGGTCATAAATATCTTGTACATGTGTCCAAATAGCTATCAAAAATACACATGCGCTTTTCTAATTGAAAATATATTTGTGCTGCTGTACTGTAACCAATAGTCTATGTTCACATTATATTAATATAAGTGCCTTTAGATACTCCTGGTGTAAAATATGACATAACACGAAAATGATTTGGCTTCATTATTACTGGCCTGGAGATCTTGTACAGTATATAAGACCATGGTTTTATCTGTGGTTAGAAAATAAAGCAGTGTAACCATCTTCCAGTGATGGGGAAAGAACAGAAGGAGAGGATGGATATAAATGCTATTTTCTTCCATATCATAAATGCTTCATACACATGGCATATAATATACACCACATACTGAGCGGTCTCAGCAGTTTCATTGTCTTTTGAAGGAAAATGACAAAATATGACACAAATCAGATTTACATTCTAAAAACTCATTAGAACTGATTTAACATAGTATTAAGATATCTGTAGAAATGCTTCCAGGTACATAAAAACTTTAGTGGCACCGCCCTGTCAAACACTCAGATACACACACACACATACATGCAGTCACAGCAGCATGTTAGAAGTCATCATGTAATACAGAAAGTTGTTTGTGTGTGGAGATGTGCATGAAGGCATCCTGGAGCTGTTTGTGTGTCTGTATTCATTTTGTCCATTTGTGTGATTGCATGTGTTTGCATGCACGCATGTGTATGTTGGGGGGGGTGGCATCATTATGGCTGAGAGAAGGCTGTTGGTATAGAGAGGCACCCCCATCACCACCCAAACAAACATTCACACACAGACACACAGACACACACACACACACAGTCAGACGGAGACTCAGCGTTCGGGGGGTCTCTGATGTCATAACCTGGCATGAAGGTTGACGATGACGCTGTCTTCAGGCAGGTCTTTGACAGGCAGGTCGCTCATGTCTCCTACTCCATGGTCGGTGCTCTCACAGCTGCTTTGAGGCGACTCAGGAGGAGGCTGGTACAGGATGCTGGCTAACAGGAAAAAGATTGTCCCCAAAACCTGAAAAAGAGGAGGACAGATGATAGTAGTGAGGAGGGAAAGTCAAAAATCCAGATAATCAGTGCACAGAAAATAACTCACAAAACAGGCGCACAGCAGCTGTCTGCCAGCATACAGTATAAGCACCAAAAACTGTATATATTGAAATGTTTCATCTTAAAAAGGACTAGTTTGACATTTTAGGAAAGACGCCGATTTGCTTTCTTGCCAAGAGTTAGAAAATCACACATGATCTCATGTCTGTGCTTTAAGTGTAGCCCGTCTGCCATCTATATGTAGATGGGGCCCTGAGTTCTTCATACCAATAAATGTGGTAGAGTAACTCCGATTAACTTAATGTTATTTATCTTGGCTTTACAAACCTTATATCTCCCAGATATAACTAAATATTATGAGACCACAATATAGCAAATAATTGAGTGCACTAATGCTTAACTGGAATACATATAAATAGGGAGGGAGTTTTTCCTTGCCACTGTCGCATAGTGCTTGCTCATGGTGGGAACTGTTGGGTCTCTGTAAATATAAAGAGTCGGTATAGACTTGCTCTATTCGAAAAAGTGCCCTGAGATAACTTTGTTATGATATGGCGCTATATAAATAAAACTGAATTGAATTGAATACAAGTATAAAGCTGGAGCCAGCAGGTGATTAGCTTAGCATAGCATGAAGATTACAGCAAGGAGAAAAGGCAAGCCTGGCTCTCCAAAGTTAAAAAATACACCTACCGGCACCTCTAGGTGTATTTTGAGTTAACACATTGTGTCACTTTTTTTTTTTTTTTTAATCTGTACACGAACAGAGGTGTAAAAAATACAGTTTTTGGTTTTACATGGAGTTAGGCACTGCAGTTGTTTTTTTCTCCAAGTTATGTGGAGGGTCCAAAGAAAATGAGAAAATGGAACAAAGTAGATTCTAAAGTTCAAATGTAAGACTGCAGTAAAAGGCCTGTTTCTATGTGTATTAGTGTTACCTTATAGATGATGCCAGCTACTAGTGTGTACTGGCTCATGGCTGAGTTCTGATAGAGGTAGCAGGAGCCCTGCTCACCACACTGGTCCTGCCACAGTAAGCAGGAGATGTCAATCACAGAGCCAAATGCTATGGGTCCTGGAATACCACCTGTGGGGAAACGGCAACACAGATTGGACACGATCAAGGCGTCTGTGTGGAGAGAATAAAGCCCTTTGGTTGTGATTCAGAGGTTAAAATAAACTTAATAAAATAATAATAGTGGACCTACCAAATGTGCGCACCACAATCCACTGGATGCCAAGTCCAAAGGATCTCTGGCTGTCGGGGACACACCTACAGTACACAGCACAGGGTTGGTCAGACATGTAAGCATACTGGATCTCAAACTTCATTATGATATACAGTATGTCAATACTTTCTTGAGCTCCTTTTGCTGTGTTTGTTTTGTCTGTTCCTCTGCACAACAGTTTGCTGGAGTGCTATGATAAGACTCCCTGCCTCTTGCTGTCACAGGCACTCTGCCATCTATTGGGATGATTACTGAGCTGTTACAAGACAGTAGTAACAATCTCACAGCACAATTTTCTTGTACAGGGTTGAAAATAGCAGAGAAGGTGACTGATATGTACCCCTTTTAGAGCATACAATGGCATTTTTCATTCACCTACGGCTGTAGTTGAAGGAACCCAGATATCAGTCGCCATTTTCAGAATTTTCTTCTTCAAAAACATAAAAAATGATAATTGATGATTTTCTCAAGTGGCCAGCAGAATAGATAAGATTACACTCCTACTCAGAATATTAAACATGCAATTACTAATTTTTTGGCCACTTGGGGGCAGTGGTTACAAGCTGTAAACACAGAGCAACATAAGAATTTATTTCGAGACCCTTTTTAGTCTGTTTGGTCTCCACCGACTCCTGAGGGAAATATCTGGCTCTTTAGCTGCTAAATGCTCCTCTATGTTCACCAGCTAGTCTCTCACTGTGTCTGTCTGCTGTTTGGTGCTGAGCAGGTAGCATACAGTGGGTTTTTACAGCTTTTTCACTGGAAACAGCTGCCTGCTGCGGCTAGAAACAAGGCAGATGACAGAGCTGAGACTGAATCAAAACAGTCAAGCTGCAGCCCGGACAACCAAAACAATGAGCTGAAAGAGGCTAAAAAGCTCCATAGAGCTGAGGGGAACTGAAGATTGGATGAAAATTCATCACTAAGAGCGATCCCATTCACATACAGTTAATGATGTGATCCATTGTTAATATAAAAATATCAGTTATATCTGCTTTAATCTTAAATAATGTAATGCAACTAGTGCTTGGTTTTTAAATATAGTAGTCACCAAATTAGTCATTATTGACTTTGTTAAAAGATATTTCACATGACAGACAAGATACCAAGCTGTGAGTATGTTACCTTTAAAAAAGATGTCACTCATAGGGCCTGTGTCCACATAGTGTTTTTTTCTGGGAGGGCGCTGGGATGAAGCGATTGTGTGGTGAGAGAAAAAAAATGCTGCACGTGGGTTTTGTTTCTATGACAACAATATCTTAACGCTACGTTAAGGGGGTGACTACACAGCTAACAACAAGCTTACAACACATACCAGCAACATTTCAGCAACTCAACAGCAAGTTTCTCCTCCATTTTCTTGGTTACCAGGGTGACGAGCCTCATCTAATATATGACTAGTTGCCTGAAAAGCGCCAGTGACGACACCAGCGCCTTTCTGAAAAGTTCAGATTTTCAACTAGAAGCGCACTGAGCAGCTGCATACGCTCACTCCTCATTGGGAACAATTGAAAAAAGATGCTGGCGCTCAGAAAGAAATGTTATATGGACACAGGCCCTTAAGAAGCAATCTTTAGCCACTAAATATTAATTTAGCAATACTCTGCAAACATACAGCCTTGTAAGATGGGGACATGTAGGAGATAATGAGGTAAATACTATTTTTCTAACAGTGCCTTAATGTAGAAACAAACACGCAAATTGTTAACCTTACTGAAACTCTACAATAGAGAGGGCTGACATGAAGCAGGGACTGGGACTTACAGTCTGGCTCAATGTGGGAATTAAACCCATACTGTGTGCAGCAAGAAATGCACCACTGCTGTGTTAAACATCCCCTCCAGACATGTCTGGGGATATAAAAATACTCTGCTTTGAATAATAATGTGTCAAAGTCTACACATACATCATTCTGCAAGGTGAAGCTTCAACATCCAAGTGAAGTAACAATAAATGAAAGGACTGAAGGTATTCTTTTTCTGCTTTAATATAATGATGGATGAAAACACTGCATTGTCCGTGGATTAAACCCAGGCCTCCAATTTGGCAGAAATTCTAACACTGGGCCATAATCATGATATTGTTGTAAATTGGAATTTGAAAACACTGCATTGGCCAGAGCTCAAACCCAGGACAGGTTGCATCAGTGAGCCTGAACCTAAAAGCACATGGCAAGGCAGCTAAGCTATCACCATTTTTCAGTGTTTTTCTAGAGGCAGTTACCAGCTGTGTACATATAATAAAAACAAAACAAAAAAGAAATGTAATGTAATATTGGTATGAATAATGCAGTAAATAGGAAGTATTTTTTACTTTTAGTTTAATGAACAAAGGTTTAAGGTTTCACCGTGGCTACCCACCTGAGCGTGGCGGTGAGTGCTGGGATGCTACAGAGAAAGGTGAAGGAGATGATGATGAAGAGGAAGGAGAGGAAGGCTGGCATGTGGTGGCAGGAGCTACCACACTTCCCTGCCAGAGCGAAGCCCTCCTCACCCCAGGACACATTCACCACCACACAGCTACATCCAGAGTACACCTAAAAACACACACAGACATATATTGTAACATATAGCATACTGAACCAGTTATGGTACTGGAGGTCACTAGTTCATATAATAAAAACATTAAATCGACATACTTTCTCATAAATCCAAAAGCCAAAAATATCAGTTCTCTACATATCAAAGAATTAAGGAGTTAAAGTAGTTTTGAGGAGAAAAAAACTCTAATGTGCAAATTTATGCAGCAAGGTTTACCTAAATCTCAAACTTGCACCGCAGAGACATTCTGCTGACACTCACTGTCATACAGTATCATTAATTTAAACTGCTGACTGCCACTTATTTTGTGACCCAGGGTTCATTTGCTTACAGTGCTGCGTAAAAATCATGTATACAGGGACATTAATAACTAGGTGGTTACTTATGTTTCATGCAAACATAATATTGTAATTATGATCAAACCTGCAATAAGACTCATGACTGGGAAACTGCTATGTGCAGGTGTGTCCTCAACTTGAGTCACATGGTAGTTTCAATTAATAAAAAAAGTTTAAATGGTCTACACCCTGAAATTAAAGTAAAAGTAAGGATGTCCTGAGCTGATCTACAGGCTCGAGATCAAAGCCAATCTAAGTATTTTTGATTAAATTAATCATTAAATGATTACATGTTTGATTAAATGAGATGACAACTATCAAAAACACCCACTTGCCCTGTATAGATATACAAAACACTATACTGTACAAAATATTATAGGAAACCATCAAAGGAAAGATGTGATATTTTCTTAATGCAGAGCTATTCAGCTGCCCAATGTATCTAAACTGCTTCATTAATTTTAATGCAGGCCTATTGTAGGCTAAGTGTGCACTGTAAGCTATCTAATGTAAAGAGAATTCAAATAAATATTGGATCATAACATAACACATAGAAAGGAATGATTTTAGAATCCTACAGGGATACGAATAACCAGATTTCTTGTTTCATGTTATATCCCAAATATGTTTATAACAAGGACAGGATATCAGAATGACACTAGTGTGCATCTTAACGCACTCATTGACAGACTAGGCTATGTGTTTCTGATGACATGAGTAAAGCTGAATAACATTAAAATATAATTTAATTATTTAATTATAATATCTTATAAGTTGTATGTGTAAGACTATTGTCTTTGCTATAAAATGTGTATTTCATCATTTGGAAAGAACAGTTGCTTTGTTTGAACTGTATTCAAATTTATTTTGCTTTGAAATGCCTCAAGATTAGTTTACTAAGCCTGCAATGCAATGAGTGCCTCTGCTGCAAAATTTAGCATTTTCACTTTTATACTTACACTGATAATGTAAATTACTATAACTGCATTGAGTTCATTCGAATGCACTACTGCTCAGCTTGAAATAATGCTTAAAGAAACCAATACACATTTCTGTATGAGGGAATGCTTCAGGAAATATTGGGAGGAAATGCTGTCACTTGTATTAACGGGCATACAGCTTTCTTCATCCAATGCTCTTGCTTTGCCCAAACGCCCTCAGATCTCAGAAAATCAAGTCTAATTTCCCTCTAGTCAGAGTAAAATGACAGGACTGTACCTGTCTGCCTGTGGAGCGGTCGGTGTGGTTGATGGAGCTGCAGCCAGCGTGGCAGGGGGAGTAATACATAACACCGTCTGCCCCACACACAGGGTTGTACAGCTCTCTGACACAACTACAGCCTGCATTACAGCCCACTGTCAGGTCCTCCTCTAACGAAGAGCTGCACACATGAGGGAAAGGAGGGACAGAAATGACAGCAACAGAGGGAGGAAGAAATGTGGAGAAAAAGAGGGAGGGAGAAACACAAGGAAGACAGACACAAACAGAGACAGAGAATACAATGTAGAGAGAGGGCAAAGAAGGAAGTCATTAGTCAGCTTGAATTGGCTTGCTCATGAATTCTCATACTCTGATAATAAATATTTTCCCAAGTCACCACTGTACATGAATAAGCTGTCCATATCTCAATAGATCTTCCCCTTCCCCTGATTACTCTCTACGTCAATGGCCTAACTAAGTCAAAAAGCAATAAACTAATTGCAGATGTTTGGGGGTTCCACATTAACCACTAATGTACACCTGCTTCCCTCCAAGATAGATTAAAATTCAAACCATCTTCAGATAATTCAAGTGTTTAATTAATGAACTGAAATGTTTCTTTGCAGACAGATCAGCACACAAACTATTCATTATAAAGAAACTTCCTTTACAGGGCGCTATGATTCAATGGCTAACGTTAGTGTTGAGTATAAAGGATTTAAAACAGGAGTTATACAACTGAATCAAGACATTTTCTTTGCAACGGTGAGCCCCATCGGCAGTGTTCATTTTGTAAAATAAAAAAGTAACCTATGAAAACAAAATGTATGACTTAATGTATTACAATTTTTATCAACATATAAAATCTAAATGACATTTTGAAAGACGCACAAATAAACGAATTACTCTTAATTAGAATGAGTGCAGGATTAATCAAGCAACTAACCCTTTCCCTGAATGTTAGCTAAAGCATTACTACATTAATCTTTTAAACGTTTAAGCTACTTGTCTAAAGCTATAGACAGTGAACAGTATTTTAGTTACTACAGAGCAGATGACACAGTCTGTTATCAACTTTTTTATCTAAGAATAAAAACTAAACTATAATGTGAAAAACTGACAAAAAAACAATTACTATTAATGCAAAGTCATATTTAATGACCTTGATACATCTGCAGAATCACACATTGTATGCCCCTGACTGCTAAAATGTATCCTCCTTAGCAATGCTTGCTAATGTTACCAGTTCCTGCAAGGAAATGATATAAGAGATCTATGGACTATTATATTATATAATTAATCGGTAGGAATGACAGCAGGAATAATGTCTGGTGTCAAATAACTAAATCTTTCCCCAGAAAGCTAAAGGAATATTATTGCATCGTTTCCAGTGTTTCAGCTGCTCATCTCAAGCAAAACGCAGACCGTGAACATTGTTTTAGTTACTACAGAGCGTGGGCACTATGTGAGCAAAGTATTATAAAGTTTAGCATTAACAGATAAACCATCGCTGTGTCCCAAATTGCGTACTTACGTACTCAAACTTAGTATTTTGAGTGCATAAGTGCGTTCATACTGGTAAGTATGGCAAAATGCAGTGTACTATAAGTACCCGGATGGTGTACATAAAACGGTCAGAAAGTTGAGTGGAACACTGCACACTTCTCACCCTCAATGGTCGCCATCTTGGCTACGTAGCGGAAGGGGAGAACCACCAACGTATGACAATGGCGGCCGCTGTTGCGATTGTTATGGCTAAAAGTAAAAGCACGTTCATTTTTCATTCATTTTTAATATAATTGAAGTCAAGTGAGCAAACGTGCTGGCAGATATTTCGGCGTGCAGCAATCGCGGTAAATGTTGGCGATAATGCTCTGCCCGGTTGCAATGCATCATTAAAAAGAAGACGACGCGGTCAAAGGTTGTGATCGTCATTTCCGGTAACCGCACAACAGCAGTATTCGACTTGTCAAAATGAATGCACTACACAAGTCAGTACATAGTGTACACAGTATACTGGATGTAACTGTACTAATGGGAGTACGCAATTTGAGACACAGCTCATGCCTTTTCCACTAACCTAGCGATATACGAGACAATACCTGGAAGCTTTTATTTTGTTAACCCTCTGTAAGTGGACGCCCCAACTGGCCGCAGGAGGGCGCTAATTGCTTTATCCTGTTTAAAGTGACGTAAAATAAAAAGCATAATAGCTAGAGCATTCATTCTGAATGCTAAGACTTCTGTCTTTCGTGTCATCACGTCGTGTTACGTGCGGTACAAAACGTGGCTAACTGGCCGCGGCAGGTCGTTGTTTTCATAATCCTCTTTAAATTGAAGTAAAATAAAAATCATAGCCAGAGCATTCATTCTTTTTGCAGCTGAAAGCTGAGACTTCTATCTTTCGTGTCATCACGTTGTATGCTCATGCCGCGTGTTGACGTCCTTAAGCTGCATAATGTGCGGTGCAAAACGTCGTGACAATGCAAGGTGGCGCCATGGATGTCCATGGGTGGCACAGTTTTAATTTATGACACAGTTTCAGTAATTTTATCAGTCATTATGGTTTATTCACTTACATAGACTATTAGCTTAGGTTGTACTGATTTTAGGTATATGAAGCAATTTAAGATAATCTAGGAAATGTCATCACAATAAGGAAAAATACCAATGTAGGCACTGGAGAAATATTTCTATTGCAGATGAGAAACGCCTTTATACACTGCTCAAGCAAATTAGCATATTTCAAAAACTAAAAAATGTACATAGTTCAAATAACTTAGTCTTAAGAAATGTTTTGTTCACGTTTCTACATTCAGAAAAGTTTTGGATCAATATGTTTTCTGTTTTTATTCAGTAAAATTTGATGAAAAATGTCAGATTTTTGTATTTTTTTATTTATGACAATTTCAATACTTTTATCAATTATTATAATTTATTGACTAACAACCAAAGATTTTAGGGATATGAAGCATTTGAAGATACTCCAAGAAATGACCTCACAATAAGCAAGAATACCAATGTAGGTACTGGTGGACCATTTCTATTGCAGAGTTCAAAGGGTTAAAAAGTTAAACAATCATGGGGAAAATGACACTTTCACTGATAATAAAATAGTTAAAAAAAATAAAATTAACAATAGTCAAATGAACAATGTGACTACAATGAATATACATTTTAGTCAAAAGACTAAAACTAAGACTGCCCACCTGTTTCTAAGGCGCAGCTTGCTGGGCTTGTCATACAGGTGTTTGTACTGGTCCAGTTGGTGTTTCTCCATCAGACCCGACTGGTATGGTGCTGTGACACCAGCCATGGGCACGTTGGGGCAGTGGATGAGAAAGATGAAGATGGCGAGCAGACTGACCATCGCACACATCATGCAGAAACGGATGATGCCTCGACAGCGCAGGTTCAGTCTCTTCACGATGTAGCCGCCCAGAAAGGTGCCACCACCTCCTGCTGGTACCACCATGTATCCTGGAAGGGGAGAAGAATAGAATAAATATGTATGCAGCTCCACTCTAAGGCCCTAAAAGGAAAATGCACCTTAACACAAACAGTGATAGGAAGTCTTGCAGTGGACAGATGAATCCTAATATTTTTGGTGAACCCTGACCTTTCTCCAAGCACCACCATCGGGTCATCTTGTAGACATGATGTATCAAAATCTAAGGTACATTTTTATGAATTTACTGAGCACTCTTCTCATTGTGGACACTGCATTAGCTTTCCTGCTGCGCCGCACTCAGGGCAAAATTCTCACATTGCATTCAAGATACTGTATCATGAAAGATTGCCAAGGTTTGGCCAGTTAGAGATAAATTCATTGTTTAATGACAGTGAAACACTAAAACATGAAGTCTTTTTTAATGTCCGTCTCTCAGAATCAATAACATAACTGCAAACTAGTCACTTTTCGGCAAAATTCGCCGTTTTTAATCAAAATATGTCATTCACGTGAATCGGATCTGAAGAGGTTTTTTTTTTAGGGGGAGGAGGGGGGTCAAGTGGCTAGCGCAATTTCCCATAGACTGGAGTAAGAACAGAGATGTTTCAGAAAGCTGTTGTCATGTCGCGATCTTCTTCTCAATAGAACATCTTTGGTGAGACGTTTCGAGTCCTTTGGCCAATCAGAGTCAAGATAACTGCATCGTCTTCTTTTCTATGGATGTATAAAGACTTTTCGTGGTACTACTACAATGGACACCAGTTTTGAGGTTAATCTCATTTTCTGCCAACGACCTAATATGCTGTTTAACTAACTTAACGTTAGGTAACTAGTTGCTAAAGAAACGTTAACTTGCCAAATCAAGTTGAAGTGTGTCGTGATAATTTTTTCCTAACATTACCCCATCAAATCTTTCCCAACCTGTTTATAATGGAAAGCTTGCCAGCTTGATAGCACGTCAGCAAACTGTGTATTACAACCATACAGTCTATGATTACAACGTTACAGTTCAGAATCAAAAGTTTGTTGAGGCTAACTCCCACTGCATCCGTATTGTTATCCGATTTTAATGTCCGTCATTGTCGTAAGTTACGAGGGAAATAAAAACGAAAACGTAAGGAAACACCGGCTCTGGTGGATCATTTAACCTCGACAGATGCAGTTGGGGTTAGCCTTAACAAACTTTTATGATAATGAAAAAGGAGGCCATGAAGCCAGCTGATAATATCTAGACAATTATTTTTCAGAATGAGCGAGCTTAAAGAGGAAGATGCTATGTATGTAGTGCAGCTTGACTCAGGGCTGAGGTGCAGATGGAGCTGGGCCTGGCTAAAGGTTGAGGCGAAAACAGAGGTGAAGGGAGTCCAGCACAGCTTCCCGCTGTCACAGTATTAAAAAAAAAAAAAGATAAAATAGGGCATGCAAAATGCAGCCTCTGCACAAAAGAAATCAATTACAGCAACAAGGGCTCTCATGCCCTCATGTTGTCTTTTCCCTTTATTTTCTCCTCAGAGTTCACCAGAATGCTTCATTCACATGTTAAAAATCACAAAAAATTTCTTCAGTGGGAGGACGCCCCCAGACCCCCCTACAGGGGTTGAGTTTACAAACATGTCACCTTTTTCATGTCAACTTTTTCTGGACTAAAAATAAATAAATAAATGTCACTACTTTGCTCCTGCTATTACTACATGACCAAAAGCCCATTCTGGGAATGCAGATGTCAACCTACACTATGGGACATATTCCTACATCTGGTGTAGTTAAATGATAAATGATAAAATATCACAGAGAAGCTCTTCCTTGTTGCTGGTGTATGTATGTATGTATGTATGTATGTGTGTGTTTATATTATATATATATATATATATATATATATATATATGGTCAATGGTAATAAAGTGAAAAAGTTTTGGATTATAGGCATTTATTATCTCCAACATCTCAAAAGGAACAATTCAGAGTAAAAATAGCTAAAGTCTGTCATGGTAGTTTACAGTTAGAACCATGGATTTGAAATAAAGATTATACAAAGCTGAGATGGCTTTGAAATACATTTGATCAACCATATGGATTTGCTCTGGACTGATTGATTTCACCTCCACTCACCGAACCATGTGGCAGCCTCTGATGCGCTAAGACTGAACTGTGACTCCAAGAACTTTGGACCAAAGGTGGACATGCCGGCAATGAGGGTGGCCTCAGTAGCCCCAGCCAAGCACAGGAACAGGAAGGTGGGATTCTTTAAGAGGAGCAGCACAGACCTGGAGAGAGAAAGAGAAAAGAGAGTAAGTGTGTGCAACTAACTGAATAAACTTTTGCTTCTTTTGTAATTAAACCAGGCCGCTCTAATCTCAACAGCCTGGAGATGTTCCTAATACAGAAACACTATACGAGATCCAAAGATATATCGTCATGTTATATAATATGCCGTGATTATCGCCTTACTCACTTACATCACACTGTGGTTGCTGAGCTCGTAGTAAACAAAGTCGTGAACTGAACAGAGGCAGGACTGTCACAAAGCTCTGCAGTCATAACATGCCTGTCTAAATAAAGCTTGTCTGGGAATGTGACATTTATTTCCTTTTATATTTGAAACTGTTGATGGAACGATTGTTGCTACCAAGTTATCAGAAAAGAACAATTGTTGCCTGTCTGCACACATAATTCATTCATAATAGACAGCTTTCCAGTTTAGAAAAGTCACGCAGCAGGGGGGTAGAAAACACAATGTCATGTTAGCTTATATATGGACATTTTCAGTATTTTCAGGTCCGTAGGAGAGGAACAAGTGGATCAAAAGTTGCAAACAAACTCTGGCTACCTAACATAATGCATGGAATTCCAATGAGAAATGGCTGCTAATAGCAGTAACACTGCTAACAGAGACTACACAAAAGGAGAAATGTAAGTGTGTCCCAGATATATATATATATATATATATATATATACACACACATATATATATATATATATATATGAAACCAGGTCACTTATCAGCTACAGGGATCATGAAAAGAGACTTGGTGAGTTTTTTTCCCTCTGGATGGAAGATGCATCACATTGTTATGCTTGTAATATCTCAAAGTCATCAGTCTGCATCTCTAGCAGCTGTCACCGAGTCAGAAACTGAAAATCCAAAAACACATATTACCAATGCATTGATCATAGAGCCTGATTGACTTTTGTAATATTCATGAAACAGTCACGAACACACAATAACAGTGTGAGCTTTGTGTTACCTTAAAACAGGCAAAACACCAGTTTCTGTTAAAATGATCCACCTCCTTATTAAAATCCAGGGCTCTGACCAGATCACAAGATGCTAATGTAATTATGCTCTTATGGAAGGAAGTCCACTACCTTGGCATGTCTTTGACCGATTTGCCAAACTGAGGGTCTGAGGCTGTGGTGTGGCTTCCGTCCTTAAGCTGGTGGGCCTCAGACACCCGCATGGCCACGTACTCCTGAGAGCCTGCAGAGTAAGTGAGACTGTGAGTGACATTTGCCATTCCCATACCAATTACTCTCTATTTAGAGCGTGTGTATGTGCGCAGTGGTCAAGAGTGGTACCCGGTAGCTGTCGTGGGTAGCCCAGGATGGGGAATGCTATCAGTAGAGCCGCTGCTCCTCCTGCTAGGAAGCCGACCCACCAAGCCCCGACCCACAGAGGGTTCTCTGGAGTCATCTCTGTCCTGTGACAACACACACATTGTAAATTTCACTTGACATTTACTGATATTGACCTCTTAATGCTAGTCCACTACATGCTGTGGTGTGAAATTTCTATTATATTCTATTCTACATAATTTGAGTCTGTTATACTCTAGTCTGTTCTATTCTAGTACAGCAGACTCACGTCAGGTGGATCTCGGTGTAAATGTTGAGGAAGTATCCTCCCAGCAGGTAGCCTGCTGCTGGACCCACAATGGCCGCTGTGTAGAAGATCCCTGGGGAGAGAGAGCGAGAACACAGACACTGAACCAGGCCATGGGTGTGTCAGTAGAGTGACTGTCTACTTCCTGTTTCCTACTTACCTCTTCCTGTCCTACAGGTTAAAAAGGGCCCCATTGTTCTTCACTGGGCTCTGTGTCCACAAAGTTAATGTTTCATGAGAAAAACGGAGCTTGAAGTGAGAGACTGAATGTGTGTGTGTGTGTGTGTGTGTGTGTGTGTGTGTGTGTGTGTGTGTTTTGGTAAGTGGGTTACACTGTGCTCTGCTGCTATTTGAAATGGGCAAAGGGGACAAGACACAGTTTAGGGACCTTTTGTACTGATGACGTCCAGAGTGAATGCTGAATGAATGTGAATGAGATAATGATGGGTGGTGATAGGAGCCTGAGACGTGTGTGTGTGTGTGTGTGCGCACGCATGCAAGGCACATTTGGTTATTTTCACCCAATAAGCTCTTTCATCTGTATCCAATTCTCAGTTATAGAAGTAACAACAATTCTATGATTGTCGCCTTAATGGTTGCTGCTAATTGGAGTCATTAGATTATTGTGGCATTAGGGAGACTATTTCATCCTAGAGGGAAAGTGTCACAGCAGTGGCACACATTCAACCAATTCACAACATAAAACACTTGGAAACAATAAAAAAAAAAAAAAAAATAGAAGTAAAGAGTGTGATGCAAAGTGGGAGATAGCTGGTGAGACAACCAGTATTGTAACACTTAGATTACGGGTCAATGTGTCAACTCACACTTTGTAACAGATGTGTTGGCATTTGCATGCTGATGTTCAAACACAAATCTACATTTACATTCATGCAAACAGCCAACATATTTTAGCCTGCATCTGCAACAGACATACAATTACTGCAAAAAGATGCAGGTGGGAATTTATCCAAGGTCTGCTATTTGCATTATGTGTTCTCATTATTCTATGCAATCAAAGCAATTTCAAACATTCAGAGACAGAAAAATCTGTGTCCCCACATCATAGCCCTGCTGCTAATATGAGCTGAGACTGAACTTGCCAAGCACACAGCTTTCCTCTTAAGGTCCAGCCTTCTAACTGTATGACCTAAACTTCAGTTGTTAGTGTCTCAGCAGTGTGCTGAGAATGATAAGAAGTGAAGTAATATAGTCAAACCCTATGGCCACGGTTCAATGGGGCAGTTTGTTTAGCAAAGCTAATGTGAGTGTCACTGTAGGAGGAAAATATCTAATTGTGATTTTACCAGATTGATATTGCAGTTTTTATGAAATAAACTTCAGGCCTGTAGTTGTGGTCAAGGTGATCACCTAGATCAGAGGTTTTCAAAGTGGGAGGCAGACCTCCCCTGGGGGGCTCCAAACAGTTTCAGGGTAGGCTCAGTGAATGGAACTGAAAAAATATTACATTAGTTATTACATTATTTATCAAAAGGCGATCACATAGAATAGCCTAAATGTATGTGATTTGATAAAAGAGATAGTTCAAAAATACAGTAGTTTTGGGGAACTGTTTTTCCCACTTTCCCAGAGTCAGAAATTAATAAATGCCTCAAGACAGATCTTTTATTATGTATTCAGTGTAATCTGAAGTTGTGTCAAACAGCACTATTAGGCTATCTTGGCTCAATTGTTTTGGGATTAAATAACATAACCATGTCCAGGCATCTAGGAATTGAGCGAAACTAAGCAAGTAAACTAAGAGGGGGTGAGGGGGCACCTTTTTCCAAGCTTTGTCTGAGGGGAGGCCCACAGTCTCAGACTTTAAAATCCCCTGACCTAGATCATTTATTTTTATACAGTGTTTTTGTACCGTAAAAAGACCCAGCACACTGTTTTTGTCAACAGTCATCTTGTTAAGACACTGTTGTATACGTAAGTTATAATTAAGATCTCAGCTCTTGCGATTTGAAAATTGCATTCTTTTAAATCACAATTTGTTTTAATACTATTAATTGGTCAGCCCAAGGTCAATGTGTCAAATCTGCATCACAGAAACATACAAATTAATGTGCAAACACATGCAACATGAACTCACAAATGCAAAGAAAAAAGTGGCTGATCAGGAAGAGATGATTAGTTTAGTAACATGATAACATAAAGTCATTACAGCTGATTGCTACTTCAAACTGTTCGGTACACAGTAAGACCCAACAACAACATGCTGTACTAAATGAATTACTGATATGACTCACCAATATAAACAGGGGCATAGTTGGACTTGACGTTCTCATCCAGATACGTGACTCCTAGTGTGTAGAGAGGTGTAGCACCCACACCATGTAGAAACTGGCCCAGCATGAACACAAAACGATAGCTGGACAATCCTCCGCCCTCCTTGTCCCGGCACGGGCTGGTACGGTTGGCAGAGCACATTCCTGTTCGCTCGGGTAGACTGACCTGGTAGGGGGGTGTGGTGAAGTGAGGCAAGGCAAACACCAGAGAACCAAGGGCCATGATCAGCACCCCCCATCCCAGCCAGCGAGGCTTGTGTCCTGTCCCGCCGAAGTAGCTGACGAAAGCCAGGCAGACGCAAGCGGCGATGTCGTAGGAGCTGGCGATGAGGCCGGCCTGGTAGCTGCGCAGGTCAAAACGCCTCTCAATGGAGGTGATCACTGTATTAATGAAGCCATTGATTATCATCCCCTGGAGAAAAGAGGCCACACAAAGGAAGAACAGCACCCAACGAGGGGTGTTGAAAGCTTGGATAGCTTTGGGCGTCAGAGCCCCCCAGCCACATAGCTGATCCGACTCAGTGGAGATCAACTTTAACCCCATGGGAGTCTCTGCACGGGGTCTTGTTTCCACACCATATAAATGACCTGGGAGTGTGGAAGCCCCAGTGAAAATGTGGGGCCGAACAGGGCCATCAGCTCCAGGGCTGCCAGGGCTTCTCGGGCCTGAGCCTATTGGGCTGCCTGTCTGGGAGTCCACGGGGCTGGGAGTGTCCAGAGAGGGACCCCCACTGAGAGGGCAGTCCTGCAGGTCCAGGAGCTCCTGCTTGGAGCTGAAGGAGGCGTCGGCATTAAGCAAGACTGGCATCTCCCCTCTGAGGGGCACTGTGAGGGTACTGTGGCACAGAAGGAGGGTAGGCGTGGGAGGTCTTTGAACCGGTGATAGAGTGATGATGTTCACAACCACAGTGTAGAAAAAGGAAATGTGAATCAGCTGAGGCTCGAGATGAATTCGTTGTGGTCAGGGCTTTGTCAGGTTTGTCTCTGAAATGATCTATTCTTGGATTGTGTTGCGTACTCCATGTGTCCACAGTGCTGAATATTTGTTAAGGCTCTTCAGGTGGTTTGGTTTACCTATCTGTACAAGGTTGTATGGGTTGGATAGAGTGCTTCATACTGATGAGTAATGGCATCCTATGGAGGGCAAAGAGAGAGAGAATAAACACATTATTATGAACCAATCAGTTTTAATAAGGCACTAAAGCTTTTAATAGTTGCATAAATGAATGACGCATAGAAATCTGAATGAGACTGTCCTCCCTAAAAATATGACCATATAGGTCGTCTGTGTAAGCAGCTTATTACGACCCATATTTAAGTTTATTTTTAGGCTGCGACCTCTAGTGGCTGTAGTAATTATGACGGGAGTAAATGCAGAAGTGAAGTGAGGTAGTATAAAGAGCGACGAAGTCCACATAAGGAGGAGGTCGGGGTGGATGGATGGGTCCAACACAGGATTTTCACCCAGGAGACCACCGTTTGTGTCCCGTGTGAAACCAAAAGTCAAGGCTGACTTATTTTAGTTACGTTAGTAAGTCATGTGACGTAACTTATGTCACTAATATTTTAACCCAAACCATGATCTTGTCCTAAACCTAATCAAGTAGTTTTGGTGCCTGAACCTAACCAAACTAAGACTGTTTCACAACATTAACCACATGTTTATTATTGTTACCATGGTGATAAAGGTACGGCACAACCTGAACAACCGAACAACCTATTCTGTCATTTAGGTATGAGGACTTGTTGATCTGAATGGATGACTCAGTGACACTAGCTAAAAAAATTTAGTCCCCCATGCCTATTTTTTTTTTTCTTGACAAAAATGTGATCCTCACATTAAAGACATTACAGCAGTAGAATTTTGATGTCTCGACAATTGACAGTGTGAAATCTGTCATTGTGTCATTTGCTGTTGCCTAATGTTTATTTTTTGCCACATGTTGTTGCCAGCGTAGGCAAACACACACACACACACACGGATATTAAATCAGTCCTGCTGTCTCCTGTGCACACCACCACAGTGGAGCTGATAGAATTTAATTCAGCTTCCTACAACATGCTGGGACTCAAACTATTCTAATTACCAACACAATCTACATCAGTTATTGCACACAAGCACACGCGTACACACACAACCAATAAAACCTCAAATCACTCACGCGTAATGAACCATAAGAATCACTCTCTGCTCCAGCAAGCACAAATACAGGACACAGCTTTCATTAACACAAACATTAAAAACACACTGCAGATCTAGCTGTTGGGTCACTAAATTTAATTTGACTAATTAGTGCAATCTGAGACATAATATCCCCATTTCTACTCCAAAACACATAATGACCACTTTATAAATGCATATTAGACTCATCATTGCAGATTAAAGCATGAACACTTTTCAAGCAAAGTTTTTTCATATTGTCCAGGAGTGTGAACTGATGCTGCTTAATGCTGATAATAGACCATTTGATAAGAGTAGACCATTTTTATTGTGTATTAACACAAAACAGGGCAACTATTCCTTTCATGTCGGATATAACTTGACAGCCATTAACACATTAGTCGCATTTCCACCCAAATTATCTGGAACTTTTAGTTCCAGGAACTACTTTTCAAGGAACTAAAAGGTTCCTTCAGCCCTATGTTGTCTGCATTTCCACCACTGTCTAAAGGCCCGCAAAGATTAGACAAATTAGTCCTCTGATGTATGGAAAAGTGACAGCTGTTTTTACACGTCATTTTTGTGCGCAACTATACAGCAACAATGATGAGCCCATATAAAGTGACAGACAGGCATCATTATTTGTGCGACACTACAACAATGAGCATGGAGGAGCGCAATAATGCTCAGTAAGGCCTGGACTCTGTCCATCTGTCGTATGCTTTCTTCTGTAACGCCATTGTGTTGAAGCATAATGAACAAAAAAAAAAAAAACTGTCTTGCGCCTGCTGATTTTTAAAAATGGTGGCTGAAATAAAATGCTGTGAGTACTCCACCAATCACAAATGTTCAGCGCTGCAAGCCCCACCCCCAAAGTTCCTGTACTTTTTGAAAGTACCACCACCGAGCAGGGACTTTTTTGGGGGGTAAAATTTAGGCTGTTTTCGGAACCTCCTGCTACATACTACAGACGAACGCAGTATGCAGGATCTACTACATATGGCATTCATCGGTAGTATGCAGTATGAAACTGTTAAATCGATTTATTTTGCAGTATGCTAGGCCAGGCTTAGCCGGTTTCCGGTTTTGAAAAGCGGAAGTAAACAATAGTACAGCTAACGGCAATAGCATCCTCTTAAGCTCTGAAGCCTTGTCACAATTTCTGCTTGCACAATTAAATTAGAAAATAATGTTATAAGTGGTACTTCTATTTATATTCCTCCCTGTCAACCACTGATGCGGTAGTGTTGCTGTCCGCCATTGGTGACCATGTAAATAAAGTTGAAAAACAATCCAAAAAAAACAATGGGGACCGTTCCAACGCTTTGCATTGTGGGATACAGTAGGCGAGGTAGACTGGTCCGATGCATACTGGAGTTTTTTTCCGAATCAGTACGACATCTGGGTATTTCTGGCATACTGCAGATTTTGCTTTTGTTTACATACTACATGCTACATTTTGGCCAAATCATTACGTACTGATAGTATAGTAGGCGGTTTCGAAAACAGCCAATGTCCCCGGATTTTAATTTAGACCCTTGTCCCTGTGGTGGAAACGCATCGACTTCCACCAAAGGTTCCTAGTCCCTGGGGAAAGTTCCTGGGGTGGAAATGCAGCTATTGTCTACCTCAAAACATTGGTTAATTATTCTGCTTACATCTGCTAACGGTAAGAAGATGCTGACACAGAAGCTGGATAATTTACCTAGAGTAATCTTAATAGATAACCACTCAACAGCAAATTATCAACTAAAGATGATCCGATGTGTTGCCACATAAATACGTGTGTATGCTCATGTACAAGTGTGTATTATGAGTGTGATATTATGTGTGACCTCTGTTATACTTTAACAATAATACTGCTTGTCTGTGTAAATGTTTGCCTCACATAACCTGACCTTAACATTCCATCTAAGTACAGGACTTTGCATAAAGAGCTGTAACAATGTCAATAACTTAAAGTAGAAAGGGGAAAAAGAGTACTTCCATCAGACTCATTTCCTCAAAATGAATTACAAGTAAACACATTAGCTGATAAACACCTCACACTAAAGCACAGCAGCTCAACGTGTGATATAACAACTGTTCTACAGAAATATTTCAGCAAACAGTAGAGAAATGATTTAAACATCAGAAAACTCTTAAAACAGACCTAACACAAAAAAAAAAATATATTATAAACCCAATACATGGTTTGAACTGAATGACACCCTTACAAAATTAAGTTTTATGGACATAAAAATTGCTTTCAGTGCATCCACATTGTGCTTCCAAAGTAGTTTTTTTTAAATGTACTTCACTGATGAGAACTACTTTTCTCTCTAGAAAAATACAATTTTGTCAGCTTTTCTGTATACATCAATAGATTTTAATTACCTGCAGCAAACACATTAACAGCAGCATTCAGGCTTTGGAAATAGAATTATATCAATTGGCAACACCTATTGATGTAATATAATCACCCATAATATTTAACTTCATCACAAAAACAAAGCTCTAAATATACAAAAATAAATCAAATTATAAATACTCTTTAGCATCTTACCTCCAATCGCACTAATGATAAACAGGTGACATTTAAGAGTGTTGATAAATGAAAAAAAAAAAAAAGAGAGAGAGAGGGTAACGTAAAGTTGGAGAGTCAGAGAGAGGTATCCTTGCTAGGTCCTAAGCCCATCTCTCAAAGCCTCTTATAGTCCAGCGCTGAGGCAGCACATTGGCACATTCACACGCCCCATCAACGGAGGCCTGCAGACAGTCTGGAGGGAGGGGAGTGCACCCAGTCCACATAATCCACCTGAGAGACAACTGCTCATAGATACTGCACTACTTTGCTTTGCTGCCTCCCACTGGGGCTAAACTGTATTGTTTGATCACTTGTGCTTCCGTCTTTTAGTAAAAGAAAAAACAACTTCCATTTATATTATGTCACTTTTTATTGAAACAAACAATTCAAATGTGGGGGAAAAAAAAAAAATCGATCTGTAATAATCTGTTCGAATTGCATGTCCTGTTGCCCTAGCAGTAGAGTATGGCTATTGTGCTCTTCACTAAACGCACAATGGGGAAAACTAGTGAGCAATGCTGAGCAGATACTGACACCAAACCATCAGAGGTAACGCGTGGAAGCCTTTTGGATTCAACACCATAGATGGCAGAATCATAGATAAGGCTGTTTGCTGACTTTGAAAAATGCAACTCAGTACCTTTAGCTTGTCACGTGACTGAGGCAGTGGGGGCCCTCAAAGCCACTTTGAGACACTTACAGCCGGGCCACACCGCCGACCTGAGCAGCGCGTGTGCGTTGCAGAACCTCGTTTTTCATTTCGGCGCCCATGTTAACAGGTTAGAGCAGCCACACAGCCCACGTGAGACGCGTGTCTTAGAGAGATTCAGAGTCTCGCCTATTTTTTCCACGTGACGAGCATTGTTCTCAGCAAAAATAGACAGTGAAAATGATCTGTTGATAGTCATGCCGACATCAAACTAGCAACAGTACACCTTTCAGTTTCATAATCAATATCTGTATCTGAATACACAGAAAAAGTTTTAACCCCCTAGTTACAATTGAGCACAAGCCTCTTAACCTTTTTCTGTCTAAACTAAATATAAATGAAATGTACCGTGAAATGAAATGAAACATTCTATTATTGATGGCCATTATAAAAGGCAGACTAATGTAGAAATACAGGATGCAGCAGTTCAGTTCAGTCTGAGAGCATCGGGTGGACGGCTGGAGGATGGCAGGTCTGGGGAGCTGGAAGAAAGTACATGGCCTGGGGGAAATGAGTAGGGGCTGGAGACAGAGAGAGTAATGCAGAGGGCTGGGGATAAGAGTGGGCCTTTCTCAAACCGGACCCTCTCCACTCCCGATCTGTCACAAAGTGTAATTCTGTTTGTAGCACACTCGCAGCTGAATGAAGCACCATTCGTTAAGGTGTAGCGTAGTGGCAAGCTTTGGGATGTACTTCCCTCTCTCCGGCGGAAACAGGAACTGTCCTAACATTTTGTAACCATGGTTTCATATCAGCATCTTTAGGATGCGGCAACTGTTGCTATGATCTAGTCACTCTGATGTTTTGGTTGCTTGGTTTTTGCAACAGTCCCTGTAAATATACAACACTTTACAATCAAAAGAACACGTCTGACATTTTCTAGACTAGATAAGGGGATATTTAATTCTAAATACAATGTAAGTTGTTAATGTCTATATGACAGTTTTAAATGTCTCTTAGTTTGAGCAGTTTATGTTTGTACGGGTAGTCACACGGAACACAACACAGCGTTGTACGTAGTCAGTAAGTCAGCATCGATGGAGACTCACTATTGGAGGGTTTTATAACCCACTTCCCCTCCCCACTACATGGTTTGGGGTGGCACTTAATGTGGCGGACCCTCCACGTGAATGCGCAAACGGAGTGGAAGTGGGTAGGGAGAGGGTGTTGGGGGTGGTTTGAGAAAGGCCCAGTGTTTGGCTTCAGGAAGAGAGGCAAACTGTGAGCATGAGCTGCTCATATCAGCCCCCATAGGCCAACAGCACTCTACCTACCCAGCACCAAACGTATAGCAACTAGCAGGTTAGAAGCTTATGTAGCTGGTTGAACATCTAGCAAGCTAAAGACATATTTTCTCAGGAGTTGGTGGAGACCAAATCAAAGGTAAAGGGGAGTGAATATGGACATTTGTCAGGTGGTGATGGTGACCCTCAATTAATACTAATGCAGATGAATAACTGCTGATGAATTCTTGATCCATGTCTGCTGGATGCAGCTGTAAGTAGCTAACTGTTTGCTAACACGTTAGCCATAAAGTATAAGGTGGTGATATGTGGTGGCTGTAACTGACAGCTTCTTTTCATGTTTTTCTGCCCCCTGGAGGCCAAAAATCTATTAATGCAGCTTTAAGAAACAGACTGCCATACCTCTTACAACAGCTGATATTTATTACTGAAAATGTATGTGCACATAATTAAATGCTCTGCACTGCCACTGCTCTTTTCATTCAACTAATAACTGCATGTCTGAGCACTGAAACTAAAGAAAAGTAGTCTGTAAAATGGTTGGTGGCAAGCTACCCCAGCTCATTATTCTCTGAGTACAGAATACCAGAAGGTCCTGACAAGCAAAGCTGTTTGCTGAACAACAGAAAATGAATAGGACTATCCAACCATGCTGCTGTGAACTGTTGTCTATTCAGCAGATCGCTCATGATAAGTAGGAATAATAGGGTTTGGGAGGGAAGCCAGAGCATAAAATCCAATTAAAATCTTATTATGTTTAATTGACGGGTTGATGGATGGCCAAATGAAGTTAGACCTTGTTTCCCATCGGAGGTGGGGGTGGAGGGGAATTCTTCAGTGTAAAGTTAGAGGAGATTGTGAGTAAGTTTCATAAGGCATCATGAGAGGCAGCAGGCAGGGTAGGGGAGGGTGAGTGGATCATTATCAGGTGATGATGAGACGACCAGAGGAGGGAGTGTCTTAAAAGTTGAACCGGGGCACTCTGTTAACAATGCACTATGATGCACTGTCCCACTGTTTGTTTTTCTGTCCCTGACTACTTATGAATCAAACAGCGCCAGAAATGGATAAGTTCTCACTGGGTTCCTTTTTTTTATTTATTTCATTCCTATCTAATTCTCTATCTCGCCTTTTCATTTCTATTTTCAAAGTGAGATCAGAGCGAGGACTTGTAATATTAATAAGCAATGGGCTCTGCCCTACCTACCGGGTCCTTTATCTTCACAGCAGAAACTTATTTGCTTTGGACTGGGGAGTCTTTCCTCCTCTGTGGTAAACAAAGGCTTTTGAAGTAGGGGAAGCCTCTCATGTGGTTAATACATATGTAAGAAACAACAGACTTAGATTCTCAAACTGTCAATCTCACTCAAAGACACCGGTGTTCACACAAACTGCTATGAGTTGTTACTACAATGAAGTGCAATCTCTTTTTCCTGGAAAGAAAACAGTATTTACTGTCGCAGAATATCCCTCTGGTAAAACTGTAGTACAGGTCAAATTGTGAGACTGGAGTGGAGCTGTGATTCAGTAAGTCAACTATGAGAACAAATAACCCTGCTTGAACCCAGC
The DNA here is from genome assembly GCA_005408345.1 of Macquaria australasica. Taxonomy (NCBI): domain Eukaryota; kingdom Metazoa; phylum Chordata; class Actinopteri; order Centrarchiformes; family Percichthyidae; genus Macquaria; species Macquaria australasica. The sequence continues at coordinate 1,781,987 of SEMN01000050.1, read as the reverse complement.
ACTGATGTTATTCCAGGAACCAGCTCTTTGAACCTAAAATTAGAAAAGCATACATTCCTAAATTAAACTCCAGCAGCATTGTACATTTGGCTTTGTTGACCCTGCGCATGTTGTGAGGCTAATATAATATATATTTGACCATTTTGTATGGGAGAGAAGATAATCTCAGCCTTGAGAGTACTAAGTCTCCTTCTCCCTCTCAGCAGGAATATATAGTCAGCTTTATTCATCTCAGCCTGGGCTTGAGAAAGTGGATTTGTGACTCATTTTGTTCCATTTTCTTTGTTTCTAAGTCTGAGGAGTGCAGAGATGTTTGATAAGTGGAGGAAGAAACTTGATGGATGTTAGTTACTAGCTGTGGGGCCACCAAGGAGATGCCCTTTGGGAGAATGGTAATATGACATCTTTCCAACTACATGACGTTAAGATATTGCTTTCGATCAAAGTTAAAGTGTGCACCACAGATTTTATTTCTGAGAAAACCTGTGTTTGGAAACACCAAACGTAAATTGATGAAGTAGATATACAGTAGGTTGGATCCAAGGGGTCATGTCCATTTGACTTGATTTAGCCACCAAATTTTTTTTCCCCACAAAATCTGCAAAAGAAAGGGCGAATTAAATTATGTGCATTTTCATCCACAGCTGTAATGTGAATATTAGTAGTTGGGCGCATAGAGTTAAATAGCTGGTGGCATCGGTTGCCATTAAACCTTTGCAGAAGAGGGCATATTAACATGAGGTACTTAAAAGAGTGCAAGTCAAACCTCAAACCATGTGGAAAACGTGATGGAAATATGGCATTTACGTTTGTTTTATGTATTATCTGCCGCAATTTTTTCGTCTCTCCAGTAGAGCCTAAGCTTGAGTGACGTTTAAGTTACATTATCATCACTGTGCTTGACTTTAGCTACATGTTTAACTAGTTACAACCCACATCTACGTTACGTTGTTACGTTGTTACGTTGTTATCTACAATTTTCCAGCGCTGAAATGCCTCCCAAAAAGAAAGGGATGGACATACAGTAAGGAGCTTAGAGAGAGATAAGAGTTACCGGTGTATGTTAGAACTGTAGCTACATGTTGAGAAACCTTCTAACCAACATTAGCAACTAACTAACCAACTAACCCTTAGTTGACAGCCTTTTACATTGACGTGTTTAGTACTGCTATTTATTACCCTGTCATTCATCAATTATTCTAGACAGCTCCTGAAAAGAGTATGATGATAAACACGACAGCCAAAGCAGCAGATAAAAGGTTAAAATATGGAATGTATTCAGAGACACATGGCTAACACAAACAAGCTTAATTCAGACTGAATAAATCAACTTATTATGTGGCTCCTCCACCAACTACATCAATATTAGATGTTTTATCTTGTATCATAAATGTACTATACTTAAATACAATTCATAAAGTGGATTACAGACTATGAAGAGACATATAGTGACCCCAGACAACAAGAGGGAAAGTAGATTCACTATTTAAAAAATGAGTGAAGCAGGCAAACATAGTGACAGAAGGGAAATCATGTCAACCAGACAGACAGACTGATCCTCAGTAGGTGGGTGTCAGACTGTTACTGCCTGCAGCTCGTCTCAGTCAGTGAAGCGCTTGACCTCACTCAAACCAGAAAAAAAGAGAAACCCAAACTCAGGCTATATATCCATCTGTCACATGCTCCTTATGTCTGCTGGTCTGTCTGTTTCTATCTGTTTGCACCATCTACCTCACAGCTATAGTGCAATAATTTCATTGTGTGGTATGCTCCAGGTTTGTTTATGTTTACTGTAATAAGGGGGAAGTGGTGTGGAATTTTTCTATTAATTGTACGTAACTGCAGAGTAAACTATAATGATATATTTATCTTTATAGGGACAAGTATATAGCATGAATCAATGCCACATACCACTGCATTTATAGGCTAAGCTAGTTTGCAGTGGCCATTTCTATATGGGCCTTTAAAATACCCCAAATCCCCATCTGTATATATGAACACTGTAAAGTGTTTTACACTACCTGTTTCCATGACTACATAGTGTCTCTGGTTTAGCCACTAGTACTGTCACACTGCAGCATTTTCTCTCATTTACTTCAATGCATAATGCATCTGCTGTTTTCTTGGTAGTTTCCCCGTTTTAGATCCTTAATTTCCCCGGGTTTTACAGACCAAATTTAAAATGCTGCTCATGGGTTTGGTTCATCTGCTTCAGGGCTTCCATTCCTGAATGCTCAGTGATTCCTGGCAGGAATATGCCTTTGATTTTCTACAAGTAGATGTCCTCAAGAACCCTCAGGGGGTCAACAAAATGACACATTGTTTAATTTCATCAGCAGCCTTACAGTTAGCACATGCCAGCATGCATGAGATGGGGGTGGAGGAGGGATGACTTCTTGTGTTGTGTTAGTTAGCTATATATCAGTCAATTCTAACATTATGTATACTTTTTATGTCATTTCAAATAATATATTTGTGAGCAAATTTTCAAATAAGTTGTGCCCTGAAGAGTGGAAGAAAGAAAGGAAATGCGCAAGCCTAAGGTTTATCCTGATAAAGGGATTTCCCTCATCCCCCAGGCTTTTTCCAAAGAACCGGCTAAACTTGTGTTTTGTATGTGAACAGCTAACTGAGTCTTTGTGCATCATGCATGTTAAAATTAAGAGTCTACAGTCATGCTAATGGCTCTGCGAGGCTGCTCTTTAACAGTGGTGCTTTGAGATAAATGCTAAATATCAACATGCTAATATGCTCACAATGTCATATGTAATTTTTATTTCTTATGGTATGTGTTCTATTGCAATATGTATTTATTTCACCAAAATCCCTCACTTGGTCTGCTGTTTCCAAGTTTACCCATCTTGGTATTGGGAGTACTATATTAGTTGGTGTTATTGCGCCCTCTACTGATTGTTAGACATACTGCACCATTTCCGATCTCTTGTCAGTCTGCACTGAAGTTGACTGCGAGAGGTAGTATTTAAGGTAGCAAGATTATAAAGGGAAAATTCTAAGTTCTAATGTCAATTTAAGTGCACAGAGCAGTTTATTCATTCATAATGTCATTAGGGGAAATGAACCACGTAGTTTTCTGTAGTGCATTTTACTTGTAAAGTGAGTTTTGAGAGATGGAGGAAAACTAGCTAAACACGTTTTTCCTGTGTGTGTGTGTGTGTGTGTGTGTGTGTGTTCTGTGTGTGTTTTATTTTATTTACATGTGCCAAGTTTGTTTCAAGTTTATGGTGAGTCTGCACTGAACTTGACTGCGAGAGGCATGTTGTGAAGATAAGATTCATATGACAGCGTTTTGCTCTCTTTGGACTCACAACAGACTCACAACAGGAATAAACCTGAGTTTGACAAGACATGCCAGTGTCCAGCGTCTGACTGTGCACCAGAACACAACGCAGTGTAATCGGGACCTGCAGACCATTCCGGCTACACTACCATGCTGATATTTAGAGGGGATAATGTTTACCATGTTCACCATCTTAGTTAAGCATGCTAGCATGAGGCTGATGATAATGTCATAGTTGTGCAGGTATTTGGTCATAAACCAAAGAATTGGCCAAATTTAAATTCTGACCTGATGATGGAGCTAGATGAAAAGTCAGGGGATCACCAAAGTTATTACAATTCATCCTGAGGGGAACATGAATGTCTGTGCATGGCAATCCATCCAATAGTTGTCAAGACATTTCACACAAAGCCTTATGGTGGCACTAGAAGAAAAGTAGCCTACTTACACACACTATGCGATCACTACAGAGCGCCTGTATAGCCCTATAGAATTTTACCTCGGCATTGATGTTATACTAATATTATATGAACTGTTTTAAGTGTCTGTCAGAATATCCTTCTTGGAGTCATGCAAGAACATTTTAGTGTTCTTATCCTAAATCTCTCTTACTTTTATCTGTAAGGTTTGCTCCTATGATCTCCTAAAATTGCCATATAAAGCTACCTGTTCCGCTCCATTTGTTAGAAAGCTGCATTCACAAAAAATTTTACCAAAGCAAAAAGAAAAACTTCACATTGTTGTCAGAAACCAGCAGACAAAACATGACAAAGTTAGCAGTGTCAGTAGCCATATATTAATAGAACAGCTGCTTCTAACTACAAAAAAACATTTCTAAAGCAAAGCGGTCCATGACTAATATGACGTGACAATCACGGACTTAAAACGAAAGAATATTATAGCCTACAGCAGGTGATGTTACACTGTCAGGTGCAACAGAGGTTGATACTGGACAGCAACCTGAATAAGTTCCTGTGCTGTGAAATCATAAAACCCCAAAAAACCTCTAAGTAAACTGGCAGCCATGATGATGATGATCTGGTGAACAGCAACAAAACAACATTTAGCATTAAGTTTATTTTGGTTATATGTTTTATTTTACTTAATTTTGGTATGATATGCAAACTCCAAATTCATTCAGATTAAGGTGTTATGATTATAAAGTGAAATTAGTGTTTTTTTTCTGCTGTGGAGAAAGGCAGACTCTCTGAACGTGACTTGTACAACAGGCCTTGACCACTTGTGAATTTTGTTCATACCCAAGAGAAAATGACAGATTGCATTTTGTTCACCTGCTGAGATGCCCTCAACGTTCTATAATACATTAATACACACATGGGATCCAGTGCAATACATAGCCAGTATACTAGCGCCCAGGTGAGTTCCTATCTGTTGTTCTAGCCAGTTCCAGTCCTCCCAATACAGCAGTCACCATAGTCACAGTAGGCAGGGTAACCCAACCCTCCTGGGCCCCACTGTCACTGTGGGGAATTAATGGGATGGGACAAAGTAGGCACTGACCCAATAATGATCTTCTGCTTGGCTGCAGCTTAGAGAGCAAACATCATCTAGCCCCACAGGCAACAGACAGCACTGCTCATTTACCCCTCACCTCTATGGCGATGAAGTAGCTCTATTGTCCGCTAAGATATTCATTCACTTCTCTTCTCTCCGTCCGCTTTTCCATATTCCATAAAATCAAAATGACAGTCAAGACAGGGACAGAACAGGATATGAGTACAGATACTCTGCCTCAACAAATACATACTCTACTAAAACTTGTTCTGCAGCTGAAAGTCTCATTTGCATAACATTCAAATAATTCTGTACTGTTCCTGGTTTGAATAAATATTCAAGATACTGTAATGGGGATGTTAGTCCATGCAGTGTGACAGTTAGTAAAAGTATCTATCACAGCCTGTCAAAAGAAAACAGGAACTGATGATATAGAGCAACAGCTGAGCTTTTGGTCAAAGTCACAGCTATTATCAAAGAACATTATTGTACAGTATATGTAGGGCTGCAACTAAAGATCATTTTTATTATTGATTATTTTTCCAATTATTCAATTACTGTACAAAATGTTAGAAAATAGTGGAAAAATGTCCATGACAGTTTTCCAGTCTCTTCAAATGTCTCTTTTTGTCTAATCAACAGTCAAAAAATCAAAGATACTGAGTTTACAGTGATAGAAATATGAGGATTTACTGTATCACTGATTTTATGTCAATTATTTTCTCTTCAATTAATTTCTTTTAAGTGCAACTATTTAATTCACTTAACCGCACCTTTTAAAGTGGGTCCTGCTTCACTACCTGATCTTGAGGCCCTGTCTTGAAAAGAGGGTCCCAGTGACAAAATGTAGTTTTAAAGTAAAAGTTCGAGATCGCTTTCTGGCAGAAAGTTATTTGCGGTTTCTTAATTTATTTTTCTGAAAGATTGCTTATACCATGATATACTGAATATTGATATCACAACATAAAATTATATCCTTCTAGAAGAATACAATGTGTGTGTGTGTGTGTGTGTGTGTGTGCGTGGCTAAGAATTCCAGCCATGTGTAGACCTATTTTGTATTTCATTGTTTTTAATTTTGTCCAAACAATTCGCACTTTGCATATTCTAAAAATTATGCATTAAACAAAGTGGTTGTAGCTAATTGAATGTGGTGGGATAAGTAGGTAAACTAGCTACATAAACTGTAAACAGAGGGAGATCATATAATTCATTGAAATCATCATGACAGCTGTGCAACCAAGCTGAGTTTGACATGTGCACATGGGAAGAATGATTGAGTTTTTTTCAATAAAGGCCAAATGCTGACATGTTGGGTGTCACACGCTCTGTGTTGGATGAAGTGAAATAGCACAGACATAGACACGTGTCCAAAACAGCAGTGTTGCATGTATCTGACTGCAGACATAGACACACACACAGTCAGACATACATCACCCTCCTGCCCTACATCTCACAGACATGCCTGCACATGTGACCTTGCTGCCTCCTGTTGGTGGTGAAACCAACTGGAAGAAATGACCTAAAGAGCTAGCCAATAGGGTGCTTAGATTTCAGACATGTTAGCATAGTCTAAAAGGGAGCTTCTTCAAGAGGAGACATCCATGTGCATGTGAGATGAGATCTAGAAAGCTGCCGGCAAAGCTCTGTGCAAGACACGGCACTACAACAGGGTGTCTGGTGTGTGTAGAAATACACTATATCACTTATAGCACTAAGAGTGTGATGATAGCCAGTTCGTTTTACAAGTGTGTGCACAGTTAACAGGCATAGGCTAAATGCATTGCACTTCTCGTTATGGCTGCACTATTAATTTCATTTCTTCCGTTGTGATAGTCATTTCATCCGAAACATTATTACCAATGCACAGTTGTTTGATTGTGTTTATGAAATAAATGCATTTTTTGTTGTCGCATTTTGGATGTATTGTGTTGTTATTAATTGTGGCTGCATGGGCGCTGTCTGTTGCTTGAAGTCTTTCACCTTTGCACGTGAAAGACCTTTTTGTCATTGACTTGTATTAGGCTTATAACTATTTTGTTGAATTTAAGAACTACATATATATCTTTTGTGCTGAGTGCCATACCTGCTTTTACTGAAAAAACTATAACTTCCTTATAAAGTAACTCTGATGTCATGATAATCGACTTTTTTCTCAGCACCCCCATGTATTGGTTTTGCTCCCCCTGAGCACTGGGAGAAAAAAAAAATATCCTGGTGCCGGCCATACTCTGTGCTCTCTGACTGTGTGCACTGCCTGAAGCTGCACTTAGCCTCAGCAGCGCCTCTGCCTTTCAAGGCATGATGGGGGGTAAGAGAGTGCAGAAGGGAAATAACTGAATGAAAATTTGCATTGTGAAAAACAAAGAAGGCTAGTGTGTCATCATGACCACAGAGGGAAAACAGTGAGGAGCCATTAGAAGTGACAAGCAAAAACTGATCACTTAAAAAAAGGAAAAAAAGAATGAGTATGTACTGGAATACACGTGGAAGTGCGATCAGACACCCTGATCTCAAAGATACATAGTTCCTCTGGCTCTGTAGGCTACAGTTGAAGGGAGGATGTGGGGGAGGCACTAAATCACACTTTCCAGGAACTCGCCCTGACCCTGGTTTGACTCGTTCACACCATTATTTCACATGACAAAAATGAGAGCAGTGTTACTGCTTCTGTCCTGTTGAAACTAATGTCTCTATATCTGTTCAGTGAGTTACAAGTGGTATACAGTATGATGTAACCTACAACTTTCTTGCTAGTCATCTCATCCACATCTCATAGTTGCATACTTTTCCATACATTTTCTCTTCCTCTATGTTCAGTATGTGACTGATGGTATGCTGATATTAGGGATCGAAGTCAGCTGCAGCTAAGCTGTAATAAGGGACTGTGCAAATATAATTATGGGGTAGGGTTATGCGACTCAGGCATCATGTACAGACAGTCAGGGATTTGATCTCATACATACCAGAACTTCCAGGCTCCCAATTCCATTGACATTTTTAATAATGCAAATAACTACAAATCCAGCAGGAACAGAACCGTACTCAATAGTGTGTTGTATGGTTCACTCAAAATGTCTAGATAAGGAGGGTATTTAAAAAAAATGGAATATTGTTACGTAATATTTCTGATTTTATCGACCTCTAATGAACACCATTTCCCACAAGCCCTAGACAATCACAGGTTAAACGTCACCAGCTCAGCAAAACAGGCAGGACAGAGAGGAGCGAAAGGTGTAGAAGTTTTTAAACAGCAGGGATAACTAAAAACTAAAAAAATGACTTTAGAAGAGAGCTTTGGTGAATTTTATGGATATGGATGAAACCAAATTAAGATGACAAAAGTCCCTGCTAAATTTTCATGAGAGGTGTAGTTTTTTGGTATACCAACAAATTGTTTAACTTTGTTAAAATCATAAAGGTTTCAATATCTTATAGCTAGTGCTGTAGTGTATGCCAATCTGATGAAAGAAATGCTGACTGAGAAAAAAACCATCAGATATAAGGGGGAGGGTGTTGCAGTTTTTTTCTAAGTCAAGTGGAGGGTCCAAAGAAATATTAATAACAGTGGGGAGGATCTTGCTTTTTTATAAAATGAAATATACGTTTCATCCCCCCTCTCCACCCCATTAATTTGCATACAGTCCCTAATACGTTTGTCAGATAATTTCAGCACCACTGAATGAGGCTATTTTGAACCCAGCTGGTTGTACTGCAACAGGCAGCTAACTTGGCAGATAAAACAATGCAAATATGCCAACATCCTTTAAAGCCAGTGTGGTTGTATGTTAACAAATGATAGATGCCATTGAGATCTTATGGCTTAAAAGTTGCATAACTCAATTGCCACTTTATTGCACTATAGTGCACATGGAGCATTGGTGAATCCTTTATCCTGCTCTGGCCCCATCTGTTTCTGTGAACTGGGTCAGACAATCTCTTCAAATTAAACTGAATTAGTTCTGCACTATGCTTATCACCACAGCGACGGAACTCACAGTGAAATGACTGTGCTGTCATTAAAAAATCTGATGTTCCACATTAGGTACACCCTGTGACTTTGACATTGTGCATCACACAACACTGTGAAATCTGCGTAATGTAATACACCTTTATTGACAGATTAAATCACTGACAGAGGTGTCAGTGAACATCTTGTTGCAGCTGTGATAAGGTGTAAGAAACAGCGACGTGAAGAGGTATAACCTTTGATGAGAGGACTGATAGGTCTCTTATAGTTTGCGAGGAAATGCTGAGTCATTGCTCTGACAGCCCACACACAGAGACACACTGACTTCAGTGTAGTGCAGTGTACAGATGCAAATAATGACTTTTGTGATACAAGCCTGCATATTCACATATCACACAAGTGTACAGTGTGATAGTTTTACCTGAATCTGAAGATGAAGCAGTGAACAGCTTGTAGCATCTGGTTATAAGTAATAAGAAGTAGAACAGAGATCAGTTAAACGGATATATAGTGTTGGGCTCCTTCAGTCACATTTTAAATTAGTCAGTGATCTAATGGCTACAGTTGGTCATACACACTCACACACAGTTGTATTAATCCCTTTCCCACACACTCACACCTACACACAGCAGCCAGATGATGAGCACCAATGACTGCTTATGGTAGCCTTTATCACCACTGTCTGCCAGCTGGATCTCACCAAGGTAATATCTGGAAAGGGACAGTGACTCTGTCTCCTAATCAGAACCAGGTTGCCTCTGTGACCTGCCCTGAACATGTGTGAGATACATTTTGTATCCCAATGTTGCAGCATTAAGATACAAGATTTTTGGAAATACGCTTATTCACTTTCTTTCACTTTCTTGCTCAGAGTTAGAGAAGAAGATTGATACAGTTCTCAGTTCTGTCCATTAAATCTTAAGCTAAAGCCATGAGACATTTAGCTTAGCATAGCATAGCATAGCATAAAGACTGGAAGCAGGGGGGAACAGCTAGCTTCCGGTGTAGCCAGTGGATATCCGGGCCAAGACTTCCTCTTTGTTTACAGTCTGATTAGCAATTTCAGAGCCCATCGGCTATTGTCTGACAATGAATTGAATGAAGCTAATCTCTTGGGTTCCGAGATTGATAAAAAGCTAAATCGTCGACAGACAATAGCCAATGGGTTCCGAGATTGCCCGCTCAAATGTGATTGGTCAATACTACTTGGACAACAAACAGACTACAAACGGAAACCAGCGCGCTTCCGATATCAAAATCTTGTCCCTTGCCTTATTCTCCATTCATATGCAGATATCTGTTTATACAGATTACATGTAAAGTTACTCTTTAAAATAATTTTAGTCCAATGTCTCTTTGTCACACCCCTTTTCACCCTGTGCCATCAGTTTAACTATGAGGGGGTGAATTGCATGATAATATGCTTACATGCTCATATTTGTACTAATGCAAAGGCAAAGAAACAAAAAATCAGAAGACTTCAGAAGTCCTAATTCCTCTCCAATAGGTGGCTGTTAGGTGATCCCAGAAAGATCCCAGTTCATCCGCATCTCAAGGTCTTCCTCAGAAGATGAAGTTTGCTCAGTTGTCACAGAGATAGCTCAGTTGACATCACAAGGTCAAGAATTAACTTTTCACTTTAATTTTTTTGAGAATTCTTTCACGTCATTGTCTTTGCCATTCATCTTTCAGTTGATACTGCTCTCACCACATCATCAGACAAGAATAGGCTCTGCTAAAAAAGGCAATGCATGATACTCTGAAGACTTCACTAGCAACATGACAGTTAACTCACTAAATTCACTCACTTCTTCCAGTAAGTGATGACAACACGTACTTCTGCACACAGACTGCTGTGACAGCCGCCAGTAACTGTCACAGGGTCTTTGTGGTTAATGTTAGGTGGTGTTGTCACTCTGTGTGTGTGCGCCTACATCATGGTCATTGATTCAGTCAATTGGAACCTCATAAATTATGTGTAAAGGAAAAGAGAACACTTTCTGAATGTCTCAGGGTAACAAAACAGGCAGAATGGTACAGAAGTCTCCAAATGCTTCTACCCTGGCCCACATGTTGTTATATTAAGACCAGTTCAGACCAAAGATTCACAACGAAACGAGTTGAAACTTGCAACTACTTGCAATGCACCAGTCTGCAACATTCTGAAATCTGCCAGTTTACACCAATGCGACTAGACAAGACGGTGTATCGTTTCCATAGCAACGACCTTCTGTACTTCCGTTCTACCTGCCGCTGCTTTTCAGGGTTTTTTTTGCAGCTGGATATAATTTGTAGCGTCTTAAAATATGAATGAGGATAGTAATAGTGAGTTACTTGCTACAGTTGCATTTCTAGTATTGATGAAATGGTGAAAACATAAAAAACGAGAGGGTTGAGATGACCAGCTAACTTTGCTACAAGCTGATTGGCTGTTGAAACAGGTGATGTGCCTTACGTTCTAAAACCAGCCACTGGCGATTTGACAAGCTCAGTCTCAGGCAACACCATCAGCCGGCTTGAGTTGAGCTGAGACGGGCCAGTTCACACCACTGCAACTTTTCCCCGCGACGTTCTAAAACGGTTTCGTTTTAGATTACAATGCAATAGAAACAGTGACACCACATGATGGTGAATGGTGTCCAGTTAATTTCCATTGAGTATGATTTAGAAAAAGAAGGAGGTCAAAAACAAACTACAATATTTTATTTTCATTGATGGTCTTGATGGCCATGTCATGTTTTGCCTATTGAATGCTTTCAATGTGAAGCAGAAGCAGTAGGAATTGTTCGGTTTGCATTAACTTAATACAGACCTGATACTGCGTTAGGAGAACAGACGAGAAATAATATTACAACCAGTAAAGCTGGATTACATGCTGCGTTGTTTCCTGTGAATCCCTCATGCATAGGTAGGTAGACTAATTTGATTCCAGCACAGGGAACACTGAGAATAGACTTAGTCAAGTAGGAGACATCTTGTGTTCAGCAGGTAAACATTTGAAATTAAAGATATTTGCATATCATAGATTTTACGTTACATTACATTACACAGGGAGAAGGAGTAGATGTAATTTTAAGAATTTTTAACTATTGTTTATTATTATTATTATTATTATTATTATTATTATTATTATTTTTAAAAAAAACACATCACACAAATTATTATTTCAATCAGATAATTTCTCTTAACTAACTAAGATATTGATGTCAGATATCATGTGCAGCCTCTACCACAGCATATCTGTGGGCATTAATAAATCCAATAGATGCACAATCTTGTGAAAGTAAATAATGACTTCAATCTTTAGGGTTATTATGACTGATAATCCAGTGTTGCTGTCTCAGTTTGGTTCGCCGTTTGGGAATCCCCCGTTGAACGCTCTGTTATGCATGTCTCCTGCAGCACATGGAGCCCATAATGCATGCTCAGTCTCCCCTTGAGCGCAGGTGTGGGTGTCTGATCATAGCAGCGCACAATCATTATGTAGCCTAGCCCTTATTTGATAGGAAACAAAGCAGCCTGCGACGGTAGAGACGAGACGTAGGATACCACAAACGTCAGTCTTTGGTCCTGTATGATATGCAGCGGTTAACACATGCTTCCAGGAAGCTGATGCAAGGCAGACAGACTAGTCTAGTGCAAGATATTTATTGGGATTTCGATTTAGCACTTAAATGTATTGTCTACTGAAAATGAAACAAAAACATATGATCACATAATTAGAGATCGATTCCTGATTTCGACATGGTAACACTTCCCATGGAAACCCAGCAACGGTCCTCGTGGGACCCTCCCTGTGCGAGGACCCTCCACTGACATACAGGGAGAAATGCTGTAACCCACAGTGGCTGTAAATAGTCGAATTGAGCGATTCGGGGAGAACAGTTCGGCTTTTTAACAGATCACGTGTGCAGGGACACTGTATGATTAGGAATGATAGCTATGATTTTTTTTTTTTTGTCAATTAGGCTGCGGGTAGGATATTCAATTTGCCAGTGAATTACAATAGTAAAGTATAAACACACTGAACGAATGAGCCATTTCATTATCCTCTAATAATCGTGACATACTGTAGCTTTGCTTTGAATTATAACCCTACTGCGGACTCTACGGGTGTTGACGGCTTCTCTGTAAAATACAGTATTTGCTACAACGCAGTATTATTATGGCAGAACATGCCCATGGATTAGAGTAAACTCTAATCTAGTAAAGGATTAATGCAACCAGATGCTGTTGATGAACAAGCCTTTTGTTCATTTTAGCCCATCAAGTGTTAGCCTATACAGACATCTGGAAATGATGAAGAGAAGCAGTGTCTCTGTGACCAAATATTCACTACTGATTGGTAAAGATGTTACAGATTACAGAGTAAATGTAGGCTATTTTAGGCCATTTCAGCTTTAGACATGTGGATACATGGATATCCACGCTGCTGATGCTGAGCAGCAAGGAGCGCGTCCTTCAAAATCACCACTTACACATTATAAAAATAGGCTTACCTTAAAATACATGTTTATTAGTCCGGTTCTTCTCACACTGTCTTCTGTCATTCGTGCCGTGTCTCGTGGGGAAAGGGATACAAATGTGGGACCAATTATTGTAACGCTGGTGGTTAGCGCCCTTCTTTTATGGAGCAAGCGGTTGTAATCGCGGTGTAGGTTAAGCACTTCTGTATGGAGGGTGATTAGTGCCACAAAAGATGACTAGCTTAGACCAAGAAAAATGCGAAAGAAAAACAGAAAGACAGACAGACAGAAAGAAAGAATAATAATTATTAATTTTAAATATTATTTTTAGGCTAATTGAATATTGAATACTAGTTCATAAGAGTCTGAATGGTTTAGCCGACTGTCTCTCCCTCCATACTCCCAGCTGCTGCCTCAGGGTCATTAAACATATTAACAATTAAGACAAAGAAGTATGGAGAGGCTGCCTTCTCTACCAACCTGCCCAGAAATATCCACCATGCAACCTTTGTAGTCTAAAATTCCACCTGAAATTGAATTGCCTTTTGACTACACTTGAGTAAAAGTATAACCAAATCGACTTTGCAGATTCAGATTTTACACACAAAACATATGATCAACACATGAAATATGATGCACTGTTATAGATTAAACTATCCAGCAGTATATGAAGTAGTTAAAATTGGCTCCACCTTGAACAGACAAAATAAGGCACGATGGAGGCCCTATGCATGGATTTGCCTGGGGGCCCAAAATCACTTAATTCATCCCTGTTCTTGTCCACCCATATTATTTATTTTTTTGAAATTTAATTTTTTATTAGTTTTAGAAAGGCTAGGTACATGGCATACACATACTATCATTTCCAGAATACAGGAATACATGGCACATTTTTTACATTATGGAGGTAGACTCCAGTACATAAATCCAGAAAAAAGTAAACAAATGTATAAATCTAGAAGGAAAAAAGAAATTTATATTGTTTACTGCATATGTTGACTCTTATCCATCTTCTCCTTCTCCTCCTGCTTCTTGTTTTTGGCATTACTCACCCTCTATACTTAAGATTCACCGAATTCAGAGGAGATCCTCTTGACCAATGATGTTCAACTCCTGTGGTGCCATTAGCTCTGGACCAATTGCTGAGCTGAAGAGTCAAGCTGAACCAGCAATTGACTGACAAGGTACCATTATGACTGATGAGTAGCTTTGTGGCTTGGCCATGACCTTTACAAAGTTCAAAATACAGGATTCAAATATGTGTCACTGGCCATGCAACCTGTAATGTTTACTGTATTTACTCCAGTTATTGGGGAAATAAAAAATAAATTAAACCACCAAGGATTTGTTCAGAATTTCTAGTTTATTAGATTTGTTTTTAATCAAATAACTGACACAGCCACAATGGCAGCTTTTGTCAGAAGCATGTGAAAACTAGACAAGCCTTGCGGCAACATTTCAGTTTATTACTCTTCAAATTTGGGTGTGTACTACAGATACTGTACAGCTTTATTCTGCTCTGTCAATCATGGAAGCAGTCATTTTTTTAAATGACTGGTGGCATCCAGCCTTATTATCCTGTCCTATTTGAAGATAATGGTAAAACTTTTTCAACCCACAATTTACTGTGTAATTTGTATTAATCAGGTACCAATAAAATAGTTTGTGGTTCCTACTGGTACTTAAATGTAGGAACAGTGGAAGAAAACAAGACTATGGGGAACAAGGGAGTAACAGTTGGGTATTTTAGAGAAAAGGAGAAAGAAATTATACTAGTATAAGTATTTTTGTAAATACTAGCCACTTGAGGGACACAGTACTGGGAGACAAAAGATAAGTTTGCTTTTGCCCTTTTTGCTCATACTTTATTGTATGATTTGGAATGGGCCCTGATGCTAATAACTATTTAAATATGTATGTGTATTTACTGTAAGTTAACACTTGCAGCTATAGATGGCAGCACTTCCAATCTCTCACCACTAGAGTGTGACATTATATCTCTGTAGTGCACTTCTTGGTCTTGCACCATATCTACTGTATATGTAAGTGTTTTGTACTGGAGAACAAATGTCTGAGTGAAATGTAATCTTTTGGAAGCATTGCAGTATTTGTGTCATTTTTGTGTTATTATATATAACACAAATTATATATAATATTATACACACACACACACACACACACACTAACATCTTATGTAGGCACTTGTGTCCTGGGGGGTGATTGGCTGAGATGAGCTCCCTCCAGGGATGCCTTCAGCCACTGGTCGCCCAGTGTTATGGCTCAGGGCCAGCTCTTCTGCCTCTGTCAGAGGTGGTGGTGGTGGCCCTCCACCTGTCTTGGGGGCTTCTGCCTTCTTTCTGTTAGCTGAATAAAACTCAAATGTTCATCTACTAAGCAGGATATTAGGCAAGAGGACATTTATGTGTGTTAAAACTGCATTTTGATTTTTCTCGACAGTTGCCGTGGTGAATCGTAGTATTGGAGCTCCATTGATGATGGCTTTTTATAGTCGTCATGCACACGCTTAACTCAGAGTGAACATACTCAGAGTTGATTGAATTAACTCAGATCAGCTGTTCTGGAACCGAAAACTCGGAGTTTCCCATCTCAGGGTTCATCAACTCAGAGTTCAGGGTAAGGCTCAGAGTTTGTTAAACCTGCTTTCTGGAAACCCCCCCAGGTACCAGAGTTGATCCTGAGATGTGTATGAAGTGTTTTGGTTGCATTAGTGCATTTTGGATACGAAATTAACTGTCAAAGAGATCTGGGTGAAGAGTTAAAAAAAAAAGTGAACTCAGCAGTTTCAACATCCGACCAGTAGAGTGTTATATTACACTTATCTATGACTGAGTCTTAATGGTCCTAGAAAATGGAAGTAAAGTGATTAGAAACAGTATTTTACCCAGTTTGTAGAAGAGACCTGTAAATGTTTTGGGGTAGCCTACTAATGTGTTATTTATGTGTGTAATTATCTGACATTGAAAACTCAGAATGACTACTGAAGTGAGTGATACTGTACATGGGGTGTGGCTTTTCCAGGAAAGTGAAACTGACTGTTCAACATAATGCCAAGTTGTTCAGTCTGTCTGCAAGAGCAAAGAGAAGAGCCATGGCGTCTTTTTACTCAGAAGATTTGACTTGTTCTCTTTGTCTGACTTTCTTCACTGATCCGGTGACTCTTCCCTGCGGACACTCTTTTTGCAGAGGATGTATCACAGATGTTCTGAGTTCACAGCACCAGTGTCCACATTGTCGGACAGCTGTTCCAACCGAAGCGAAATGTCTTCCAACCAGCTATATATTGAAAAGCCTCGCTGAAAAGGCTAAAGGAGCAGAGAAGATAAAGAAAGAGCACGGCCATGAGAAAGCAGAGGTATGTTGGTGGAATTCATAAAGCAGTGTAGTCAATTTTATGTGCTTATGTGGCCAGTTAAGGATGGCAGATGCATGTTGATCATTTCTGCACTCTGAACATAATTGATGTATATCCTGTATAGCACACCGCTTGTTGCTATATGTAATCTGTCATGTTTTAATGTCATATATTATACTTTATGCCCACAGTCAATTTTATACTAAACTGTAAACAGTGCAGCGTCAGGCCAAGCCCCCAGTAAGTGCGCCAGGCTGGTGGATAGCACCTACAGCGCCTGGCTCTAAAAACTGCGTCTGCCTCGATCTCGTGAGGTTATCGTTGCCCACGTGTGCACAACGTCAGAGCAAGTCGGGATCAAGTTGGACACAAATCTAACCGGCATGCATTGTGTGGCGATTGCCGGTGATCAATTTTGCACAGGCCTGGCTCACCTCGAACGAACCTAATTTGACATTGTGACCAAACCGTGTAATTACAGCTTCCGGGTCCGTCTCATGATGCACACTGGCCCCAAGAGACTTGGGGTGGATGGATGGGTCAAACAACACAGGACTTTCATCCTGACTTTCTGTTTGTGTCCTGTGTGAAACCAAAGTCAACCTTGACTTATTTTAATGTCACGTAATTTCATTTACTAAACTTATCTTACTAACATACTTATTTTAACCCAAACCATGATCTTTTCATAAACCTAACCAAGTAGTTTTGGTGCCTAAACCTAACCAAACTTTGACCGTTTCACAACATTAACTACGTGTTTGTTATTGTTACCATGGTGACGAAGGTCTGATATGCCTATATATGTTGTTTTGGGAGTCAGTGGCAAATTACCTATTCTGTCGTTTTTGAAGTCATATCTCCTGCCACTGGTAGGGTCGCTAATTTAGGAAACGCTCATGTGGGTTGTATTAGAGATTAGGAAGAAACAACCTATGTGGTCGTATGGGTTGGAGGACTTTTTTGGCTTATGTGCCACTGAGCAACTTTCATAGAAATGAATGGGGCCTTGTCTCCGACACTGTATCCAGTTCTCTTTATACATCTATGCGTCAGACCCTCAGTATCAGCTGTCTAAAGTGCGTCATTATTTGTTGACAGTTTTTGACTAGGCCTGTATCATTACACTAAAACAAACAATGTGGTTAAAAAAGTGGACCATCCAATAAGTATTCATAAATAAGTAAATAGGCCTACATCTTGTTGTTAAAGGAAGGGATTCAATATTTTGTGCATTTGGCGGTATGTGCAATTTTATATAATGAAAAAGTTTGGGGAAAATACCCCACTCCAAATTCACGAGAGTATGGGATTAAATATTCAAAAATATTCAAAAAATAAATGAATACATAGTTACATGTAACTAGAGGAATAATAACACACTTGACAGGACAGAAAAAATATATATGACTTTCCAGAGGAAACAGTGTTCGGAGTTTCACTATGTATCAAATGATTTCACCGTATGGCTGTACACCAGCATGTCATTTCTGATTAACCTCATCTGTAGTTTTTTTTTACATTTGCAATGTATCGTCATGTTTTAGCTGTTGTATTTATTAATAGATACAATTTTTTACAGGTGGCGGAGTTGTGTCCTGAGCATGAAGAAAAGCTGAAACTGTTCTGCATCACAGATCAGCAACTAGCTTGTATCATATGCAGAGATGGGGAGAAGCATGAAGGACACAAGTTTAAACCAGTCAAGGAAGCAGCTGCATCTCTCAGACAGGAGTTGGAGAAGGGCTTGGAGAACTTTTGTGATGATATCCTTGCTACAGAGAGCCAAGCCAACACACAGAGGGAAGAAATGACAAAAACCAAAGAGAAGTCTCAGCAGCTGAAGACCCAAATCCGCAGACAGTTTGAGGAGATGCACCAGTTTCTGAGGAAGAGAGAAGATGAGATAAAGAATGAGCTGAAACACAAAGAGGAAGATGCTTTTAAGAAAATGAGCAAGAGCTTAAATGTGATAGAAACAGCTTTGTCTGAGAGCAAAGAGCTGCAGGAAAAGGTGACATCAGTTCTGAAAATTGAAGACTCTGAGAGGTTTTTAAAGAGCTGGACTGAGGGTAACAGCACGGTGACTGCAAAGCACTCGTTTAAGCCCAGAGGAAAAAATCTCCAAGTGGTGAATACCTCTCTCTCTTTGGGGCCTTATGAAAGCCACCTGCAGTTCTTTATGTGGAAGGAGATGCTTCAGGTGATCCAGCCCCGAGCAGAGCTGCTCTCAGTCAAAAGCAACAGTACAGATATAACTGTGTCTGATGATGGGCGGAGTTTGTTTTGTAATCCAAAAAGCAACCAAGCTGAGTCCGGTTACTCCTCTTCTTATGGCCAACCTGGATTATTCGGCCAAGCCACACCCTCATCACCTTTTGGCTCCGACAAAGCATTCAGTCAAGCCACACCTGCATCACCTTTTGGCTACAGCAAAGCATTCAGTCAAGCCACATCCTCATCACCTTTTGGCTCCGGCAAAGCATTCAGTCAAGCCACACCTGCATCACCTTTTGGCTACAGCAAATCATTCGGTCAAGCCACACCTGCATCACCTTTTGGCTACAGCAAAGCATTCACTCAAGCCACATCCACATCTTCCTCTATCACAAACCATGCATTCAGTGTCAATGAGTTCACTTCGGGGCAGCATTACTGGGAAGTAGAGGTTGGTCACAGGGACTATTGGGAACTAGGGATAAAAGGTAGTTTCCTGAAGTATGATGGCCAAAAATATGCCACCTGTAGTCCAAATATAACCACAGAGTTAACATTTGGAGACAAACCTCGAAAGATTGGGATTTATCTTAACTGCTCATCCCAGAAGCTCTCCTTCTATGATGCAGACAACATGACACACATTCACACTATGACCTCTGAGCGCATGTCTACGCCGCTGTCAGCATATTTCAACATCAGACCCAGAGAATCAGATCCTAACCCTCTGACAGTGTGCTGGTACTGAAGTCCAGATAAACATCATAACAAGTAACTGCTGTAAGTGTTACATTTTCACTTTTTTAAGTAGCAGAAAATATCCACAAATCTGGCAATTTTAAAAATAATAGGAAGAGATAATTATCCAAACAAAAACAGCATGGAGGAATTCAACATATAGCCCTTTTCAACCAGAAACAAGCTATTGAACCAGAAGAACTAATCTCAGGAACTAAATTAGGAACCAAAAGTCCCTAAAGAAGGAACTAAAAGAAGATTAGGCAAATTAGAACAATGACTAATTGAAAAACAATGATGGCGTTTCAAATGCAATTTTTACACAGAGTTGTGAAGCTCACGACAATGCAACAGTCGGCCCTGCAAACCCCACCCCTAAAGTTTCTGAGTCTGAACTGGATTTAGTTCCTGTTTCCTGTGGTCGAAATGCAGGTTACTGCAAGTTCCTGAGTTCCTCAAAAGGTTCTTGGGAATGTTTCTGCTGTGGAAATGCCCCAATAGCTCCTTATGTTATCATGGCAGGAGCCTCTGCATGTACCATGCAGACACATGTTAGTGGGAAGGGTCATTCATCAGCATTCAATACAGGCCATAGCTAAAGCACTACTAGTTAAATCTTGATTTAATGTTGGGTAGGAAGTTTTCTTTTGGCGTCATTGGGCAAAAATGCCATATTAACCGTGCAGCATATTGTAATTCAAGTGGTCTGAGAGCAGACCTCTACTTCAGCCCCCCCCTTACCTCTGTTTTCAGGCTTCAGAAAATCTAGCCCGTGATGGTAGACTTTAGCCAATCACAGGTTATTTCAGAGAGACGGTGTGTTCGTATTGGCTAAGCTACAAGAGCAGATGTGTGTACATGTCCCTTCAGACGGTGAAAACCTGATTCAGTGGAGGAAAATCCTGCCAAAAATCCTGAAACTTGTGATAAATTTCCAACACCTCCTTTGCCTACAGCGGTACAAAACATCATGTCCCTGCTCCACACGGAGCTTCAAGCTCATCATGTTTGATGCCATGGTGCTCGTAATGACGAGTGGCAAAGAGGCATGATGACAAACAGTGGGGAATAACTTTTGATGGGGGACAGTGGTGTGTGTGTGTGTGCCTCTCTTCCCGCTGCTGGACGGCGTTGCAGCTGCCTCTGAAGGGGCGCTCTGCTCTGTGGCCGCGAAGCGCTGGAGGGGCGTCTTTGAGAAGACAACTCAGGGCGGGAGGGACCGCAGTCTCGGTGAGGCTCACGCCGTGGAGAGCGAGCCCTACGAGGGATACAGTTTCACTGGGGAACCGACTCCTGTGTATAGACAATGTGTTCATTTACAGCAGCCGCCTCTAGTTGGTTGATTCAGACATTGTAGTTGCTCTAGCTAACAGACTAAATTTGTTGAGCTTGCAAGCTTAAGAGAGGCAGGGGGTATACGTGATTGGCTGAAAGGTGATGGGGCAGTGACAACACCACTATCATGAAAAAATGTCATTTTGAAATAAAAATGTCTATCTTTTGCAATGAACTACTTATTTTTAATATTTCAGATATAGCATTGCTTATACAGGCTACATTATAGGGCTTGTGGTTATGGTGTATGGTAAATTAATTTGAATTTTGTTTTCTAAATTTGAATGATGTGTTCTGTATTTGCCATCAGATTCTGAATGTTATGAATTTGTGATTCTGTGTTAAACTATTGTACTGAAGTGGTTTTATCTGCTGTCTGTGTGAGATATTTCATTCCTCTCTGTCACCACTGGAGGGTGGTGTTACCCACAGTTTGTTATCATGGGTCACCAGACCTGCGCTGGATGAAGGTGGTGTACAGCAGTCGGTTTTTGGTTTGATTTCATCAGCTTTCAATGTGTAAAGAAATAATATGAGTGCCAGATATGTTCAATAAAACATTACTGGCTCCATCAAACTCTCAAAAGAGATCTAGCCTCTTCTGACCCGTCCAAGATTTATTTTGATCTTGTTTTCAGATTGGAATCCCCCAGTTGATTGTCTTCATAGTATTAGTGTATTTTGTATTCATTCATTGATTTTCTGAGTAATTATGTATATTTATCTACATAGTTGTTGACATTTCTTTATATATTCCAATGTATTTGTTGCTTTTGATGTAGTTCTGCGTAATTTACATTGCCAGTTCACAACTATTGACATGTTTTAAATCAGGGTGTGTGTGTGTGTTTGCATGTGTGTATGATCCCGTGGTTGTAGGGTGGCACTAAGACTATTTATTCAATGACACACCTGAGTCTGTTTGGTACCTCTGTACCTGACAGAGAGCCAGTGCGGCCTCGAAATGTTGTACTATTTCTAATGCAATAAAATGGAAATGTTGTGTTCAGTGTTGCAAGTCCTTGGAAAAGCAGAAATGTCAATAAATTCCTGACATAATGAATGTGATCATGACTATTTAATGGTAAATAAATGCATTAAATATAACATAGACATACCAAACAAGATAAATGATTTGATACTAATTCAAGACATTTTTTATAGCACTTGTTCACAAGTGTGAAACTTCAGAAATTTGAGCAAATGGCCAGAATGCTGAAGGTCAACCACAACATTATTTGCTGACTGTAACCTCTTTCTTCTCAGAATGTGCACAGTTCAGAGTTAGGATCACAATAAGTGTGTTTCCATCCACCTGTTTTTATGACATCATCTGTTTCACCCTCCTCTTCTGTAATGGAGCGATGCCTGCGAGCTAGTTCAGGTAGTCACCTTGAGCTGCACTGTTGTCCACACGCATGACATGCCTCACTCTCCACAATCATCTACCAAACACACCCTCCCAATTTGGTGGTCTATTTAAGCTGTAAAATGTCCCATCTCTCCCTCTGCTTGTCAATGCCACTGCTGCCCTGCATCAGTATTGCTGCCTATTCTCTCAACTCCACCACCACCCCAGCATCCACCTGCAGGCTCCGGCTGTGGAGTTCAAGATATTTGCTCATCACTCCCCAGTATGTCTCTATAAACCTATCTGCTGGGAGTGATGAGGCCGGATCGTAGACGCCAAACTCTAGCTATATTCTGCTGCTATAATAAACATTTAACACATGAGTTGTCTGACTGAAATGAGAATTAGTGCAACTGGCACATTAATTCACATTTTCTTTTCTTCTGCAGATTTTCTGGAAATTCAGTTAAAATTTTTGCTAAATTTGGATGGAAAATTGACTAATGACTTTAACCTTTTCCCTCCCTCTACATCTCTTGTCAAGTCAAGTCAATTTTATTTATATAGCCCAATATCACAAATTTGCCTCAAGGGGCTTTACAATCTGTATAGATTACAGCACCCTCTGTCCTTAGACCCTCGATTTGGATAAGGAAAACTCCCCCCAAAAAAGCCCTTTAATGGGGAAAAAAAAATGGAGGAAACTTTTTTGGTACTTCATCACTTTGTGTCCTCGAGGTGTCTTCTCTCTCCCTCTCTCAAGATGGTCATCTCCCTTTCGCCCCAGACCTTATCCTAGCAGGCTGAATAAAAGGTTGTCTTGGCTGGTCAGGATGCAGAATGCAGGTTCCAGTGTGGCCTGGTGCTGAATGCTCACAGCTTACTGACTCTCGCTTACTTCTCTAACCTGTGTGAAAATCCTCCAATAGTGAAGAAACTCCAGAAACTGCTTTTGATCATGAGATTGTGGAGTGCTAAGAGACCAAGTGACTCCCCCTTCCAGTTCTGAGGCAGACTGGGCCTGGCACAGTTCACCAGTCAGCAGCCAGGGGGCAGCAGGTTGCAGCGTCTGCTTAACCCTCAGCCAGAGTAGAACGAGACAAATGAGTCACCTCTGTGCTGCTCACAGTGCAAGCACATCCATACACAGTGGAGGAAATGTTTAATATCTAACAGCAAAAACACCAAATATTTGCTGGCTCCTTCTCCTCAAATGTGAGAATTAGTTGCGTTTCCTTGTCTTACGTTGTATTTCGTCAATGTTGGGGTTTTGGACGGTTGGTATTTGAAGACGTCACTTTGGCTCTGAGAAACTGTGATGGACAGTTTTCACTATTTTCTGACCTTTTATCAACCAAACGATGAATCAATTATTGGAGAACATAATCAGCAGATTAATCAAAAATAATCAGAAAGAAAAAATAAATATTTGCACACATGGTGGCTAAAGTGGCTCGAGTTGTTGCACCTTTGCCCTCTTTCACTGCAGTGCTCGTCTGGACCAAATGAATAAATATGTATTATCAGATTATTGATAATACATCACTAATAATACATCAGTTGCTTATTCTGAATATTATTGCACCAAATTATCACTATAACCCCAAATAAAATGCTGTTGTTAAGACAATAACATCAGGGGACTGGGCATCCAAACTGTTGCTGCCTGCTGCTGTCACACAGTATTTTTCCTCAAGCTGACATGCAGTTGCTAAAACGTTGCAGAAGCTTGTGATCATTCCTGGATCTCTGCTGCAGTTCATCTTCCTACCTGCCTCTCCATTAAAGTATGCTTGTCTCCAGTTATTTTGTTAAAGTTGGGAATAGTTAAAAAATGATGGTGCATTTTAACAGAACAATTAAATTGGACATTGTTACTCTATGCGTATCATCAAATCAGTGTTTCATCCTCGTGTGTGTTTGTGTGTTTGGGCCTATGATTTTATACAGTGTGCCAACATCAGGAGGAGGCATGGGGACAATACAGTGGGTGTGCCCTTAAAAAAAAGAAATTCAGGAAGTCTGTGAATGAACATCTTCTCAAAGTCTCTGGGTTTTCCTTTTATTGAAAATGGTAATTTTTCCAAGAAAAATTGTTTAATAGTCCTTTTGAGCGCTGGAAGAAAATCAGGTTTTGTGGGTTGTCTTCCAGAACACAGCAATTACACATTTAGTATGGATAAAAAAAAAAAAATAAATAAATAAATAAATATGTATATATATATATATATATATATATATATATATATACACACTTTTTTTTCTCACTCCATGAGTCAACATGCGGTAGTGGTGAACATACCCAGAAAAGATAACTCTGTTTTTGAGCTTTCCTGTCTGAGAGTGAGGGGTTACAACCACTTACTGATGACACACTTGTATAAAGTCATCAGATTTTTTTTTTCCAGAAAATGATTAAGGCCATGCAGCCATAAAAATATGGAAGCAATAAAGATAGATGATTTGTTTTGAATGGAGCTGCAAAGTCAGGAGAAAAACACAACAAAAGAATAACCGAGTTAGTAAGTGTCCAACAAGGTGTGAACAGTCTGTCGGCCTTCTGTTTTGTGCAGAGACCCTCAGACTTGGATGCGTAATTAAACCAGCTTCAAAAGCTCACCTTGTGAATTATGTACTTTCATTGCAGTGGGAATGGATGTGGGTACACTGTGTGTGTGTGTGTGTGTGTGTGTGTGTGTGTGTACGTGTTGTGTGTGTAGGTGGTCTCATTGTACCTCTAAGTCCACAGTAAGCTACTTCATTTGTCCCGTAAGAAACTGCTGCCTGGTTAACCATGATTAATACCCACTGAATAGTTATCTGCGGTTTCGGCTGTGAGGCGCCAGGTCTACTGTTGTGAACCAGCGCGGTATCTTCATTAATCAAAGGGGGAGCTGCTGTCTAGTTAGCATTCATCATGGGCTGTATTATGATATTCAGATGATTCAGTGTGGAGGAGTGTGTGCTGAGCTGGCCTGGACAGAGAGAGAGAGGTGAACGGGCCAGGGAAATCAATGCGTGTGGGGAAAGGCTGTTCTCAGCAGTAAGGGGTCCGGAGCTCAGTAATCGAGTCTTTCTCTGCAGAATTAATGAGAGGGCTTTTCACGCCATACGGGCCGCTGAGATCTGTCGACTTCCACGCCAACACATGCCTAACAACGGAGGAGACGGTGATGTAGGGCTAAGGAGTTAGGAGGGATGATAAAGGCCAGACAAAAGAAGCAGAGGAGCATGCGGCTGTGAGACAAACAGACACGTGCACACAAGCACACACACATGATATGACTGAAAAGACAGAGAGCAAGCAGTGGTCAAACACAAACAGACAAGCAGTGATGAAATGTAAATCTACTTAGGTACAATTTTGAGGTACTTGTACTTTTTTCCATTTTATGCTACTTCAAACTTCTACTTGGCAACATTTTGAAGGTAGATATTGTTCTTTTTACTCTACATTCATTTGACAGATATAGTAAAAACCTATCTGCTACCATAGTTACTAATTGCAGATAGAGTTTTTACATAATACATAAGATCAGTTTATAAAAGATGATGCGTTGTTATAGGTTAAACTAGAGCTGTAACATTAGTCATTCGAAAGAAAATGAATTGCCAACTATTTTGATAATCGATTAAAGTAGAAATGTCAAACATTTGCTTGTTCCAGCTTCTTAAATGTGAGGATCTGCTGCTTTTCTTTGTCATTTATGACAGTAAATGGAGAGTCTTTGGGTTTTGGACTGTTGGTTGGACAAAGAAGCAATTTCAAGATGTCACTTTGGGCTCTGGGAAGCTGTGATGAGCATTTTTCACAATTATTTTGACATTTTATAGACTAAGCAATTACACTATATATAAAGTAGTCAGAACCACAAGGTCACTGGAAGATATAAAAGGTGTGGATAGGAATCAGAGGAGCTGCAAGCAAAGTGAATGATGGCAAGGCAAAGCAAGGAAAAGTACTGTGAGGAAAAGTACTTGCCAAAATACTTAAACCATTCATTATGTTAAAATTGATTTTGTTGTTACAGTTGGATAAATCAAAAGTCACAAGTAAATGAGGTGCCTTTTTGAAGAATGTTCTACCTATAAAAAGCTACCCCTTGGATTTTTCTAGTAAACAAACAAAAGTCATGGTGACATTCAGTGTTTCTCACAAAAATGCGTTAAAGTCTAATAAACGTGCTGAATGTGCTTCCTTCCTCAGAAAACTATTGCAAAGCCAATTTTTAAAAATATTTCAAATTGTGCATTGTATACATCCATGTTTGCTTCTCCGTCGCCTTGGTTGCTACATTTCCTGGTGCATTACTGCCACCAACTGTTGATCAGCAGAATGGCATGAAACAGCAGGATGTGAATCGTGCCATGTGCTTGATACAAACATGAAGGTGATCCACTCATATACATCACTCCATAGCACTAACTATGGTCAAAAACTCCACAGGGGGCCTAATTTATGTTGCAATATATTCCTGCCAGGTATCATTGTTTTATCATTTTTGTATTATATGTGTTGTTTGTACTCTTTACGTATATAAATGTAACAATGAATGCAAGTCAAAAAAAATCTCTGTGGAAATCCAGAAAAATCCCTCTTGGTCAGACTCGACATTAAAGCTGCTCTAAGACAAAGTTAGCAACTGGCTGGTGAACATAGTGGAGCATTTAGTAGTTAAAGATATCTCCCTCAGGAGTTGGTAGTGTCAGGGTGGGAAGTGCAGGCAGCCAGGCGCAGACAGAACAGGCAGACTGGTGCAGTTCAAATTTATTTTATTTTATAATTTTATTTTATATAGATGGCTTATAGACAGGTAGGTAAGCAGACAGGGTAGTAGAAGTTCGAAAACAAAACACCAGGCAGGAAAACAACATGGCAACTAGGATGAACCGACAAAGCAACAAAGGCTCTGGGCTGGTATATCTTTGTGAGAACAGGTGAGCAGATGAATGAGGAAGTTTGGTGGAAAAGTCTGAGAGCATCTGGTGGACGGCTGGAGGATGGCAGTTTTGGTGAGCTGGAAGAAAATACATGGCCTGGGAGGAATGATGCAGGTTTAAAATACTGCTGACACATTAAGACATCAGTAATAATAATCCAGTAAAATAACAATGATAATATAAGAGTGACATTTTTCTGATAATACTTACATTGTGAAACATTTTGAATGCAGAACATATGCTTGTAATGGACTATTTATTTAGTAAAGGATCTGAATACGTCTTCACCCATTTCAGGCAAGCAGGCACACACACGATCACACGCACGCACGCACGCACGCACGCACGCACGCACACACACACACACACACACACACACCCTTCATCATCACAGTCCTGGATCAAACACAGCTCTCTTTACTGCTACAGCTTTATTGTAACAGTTGGAAGTCCACTCAGGTTATTGCTCTATCTGTATAAAGAGAAGATGAGGAGGGCAGGGGGAAACTTTACAATATTTCTTTATGAGAAGCAGGCACTCATGTGCATTACATGGCGTGGATAATGTGCTGTGTAAAAGTGAAGGATTGCTTACAGTTGAGTGATGTAATGCTCCACAAATAATCCTGTTTAGGCCTGATGAATATCACAATCTGAATCTGTGCCGGGCATCCATCTGCTTTATTGGGCAGTGAGCGCTTGCAGTTGGTACAGTAGAGCGGAGTGATAATATTTGAAAGGGAGGAGCAATATTTTTAGAGTCAATGTAGAAGAAGAAAAAGTCCTCTTTACAGGATGACTTCTCCTCTTCGTCCTGATTGCATTTGATGTCTGGCATCCTTCACTTTGATGTGTGGAGCTGTTAAAGGAAGTTCACAAAGGTTCAGGACAGGTACTTCTCCATGTTGAGCACTAGAGGGCCCACTCTGCTCTCTCTAGTGTCTTCTCCCCAGTCTGTCCCCCCCAGTATGAGATATTAGTTGTCCCCCTGAAAATTGCCAACGATTTCTCCCTGTTCTTTGTAATTAAAAGGCTATAGACAGTGGACGCAGTATGTATTTGTGCAGGCTGTTTGTATCACTGCTATACACACTTCTTGACTGTTAACTGGGGGTAAGTATTATTACTTTTACATTGATCTTAGCGACAGATAACAGCTATTCCATAATAGAATTGTAAATGAAGAAAGGAACTAGACAATTAGCTGAGCTTGTTGTGGCTTCAGGAAACGTAGAGCTAGAAGTACAAAGGATAAGGAGGCATTAAAGGAGAAACCTGTGTCTGTTTCTGATTGATATAATCTGTTCTGCAGTTAACCCCAAGGTGACACGTACTGCAAAACTCACAAACCATACTGATATTATTATTATTATTTTTTTTTACAGATTAAAAGTTTTTTCAGTTTATACAGGTAAAATATGAGAAAATAGCAAAGATAAAAGCATGTAGTGTCCCATGTCGCCATAAAAAAGTACTGAGAGATGATAGCCCTCTCTTATTTGTGGTTCTTGGAGACATAAAGGCATTAGAAATCTTACCCAAAAAATAAGTAAGTAAAGAGTGTATTGTAAAGTAGTGCAAGTATTTGTGTGAATAAAGATTTGTCATTCCAAATTCAGTAAGTGATATACGTATGTGATACCAACTTTTGTGTCACCTAGTAAAAAGCAATGAAAGAAAAATATCATTATTACATGTCTTAGTTCCTTTGGGCAATAACAACATTAAAACAGTTTTTTCTAACAGACTAACTTTTTTTTTCTTCCAATTATGAGCCTCTACCAAACGGTTGAGATGTTACAGAAAAATTCCACATTCAACAATCTGCATAGACTTGTTTCCATTTTAGTGAAATAAAAGACATTTTTAAAGTAAACGTGCCTTTTACTGGAAAGAGCAATGTGTAAAACATGGTAAAAACACATTTTACATACAGAATTAACAGTTTTTAAAAGAATGACTAAATTAAATAAAAAGTACCATAGATCATATACAAATAAACGGGGTTCACGTATTTGTTTACACCACGTGCCTTCCTGGAGAGAAGCCACCTGAAAACGTCTCGATCTAAATTCACAGTGTATATTCGCTGCGTATACTCACCATGATGAGTAAGTTGATCTTAATGTGCAAAATTGGTGGACTGCTCCTTTAAATCCATTTGTCACGGGTCAACTTATGTTCATGATAATGAATGTTTTTTTTAAATGACTATCTTTGATTAACTGATGGAGGTTTAGGCTTCAGATATTAAATAATAAAACATTTCAACTTTTTTTCTAACAATAAATATTGTAAAGTTATTGTCTTCTCTACCACTCTATGTAAAATGCACACTGCAGTTTTAACATAAATAATAATATGATGAAGCAGTCTTAATGCAGCTTTGGTGATAAATAATTATTGATTTTTACTAAATTCAGTGGTGGGGGAAGTATTCAGATCATTTACTAAAGTAAAAGTACCTATACAATAATGTAAAAATACTCCATTACAAGTAAAAGTACTGCATTAAAAATCCTACTTAATTAAAAGTACAAAGGTATTGTCAGCTAAATGTACTTAAAGCATCAAAAGTAAAAGTACACATAGTTACCTATAGTTACGTCTATATTATTATACTGTATATGACATGATTAGATTGTTTATACTGATTCATTAGCAGAATTTTACTGTTGTAGCTGGTCAAGATGGAGAAGATTGCTTTATAAACAGCTTAGTTCACTGGTTCCCAGTCTGAGGGTCAGGCCCCTCCAAAAGGTCACAAGAAAAATCTGAGGAGTCGTGAGATGATTAATGGGAGGTGAAAAGAAGAAAAATGAAAGTTCTGTTACACAAATTTGTAATCATATTTTTGGTCTTGTCTCTATTTTTTGCTTTTTTGTGAAATAATTTGACCTCTTTGGGTCTCGAACAGGTATTTAAATGTGACAGGTTTAGAGGGGAAATGTCTCTTGAAACATGACAAGAGGCCACAACTAGAAGGTGCATTTTTGTAAGGGCTCAGACGCCAAAAAAGTTGGGAACCACTGGTTTAATCTTTAGTGATGCATCATATTTTATAAGTTGATCATATGTTAAATCATAACCTGCAAAGTAACTAGTAACTATAGCCGTCAGATAACTGTAGATTTACAATATTTCCCTCTGAAATATAGTGAAAGTACATGTACCTCAAAATTGTTAGCTACTTTCCATCACTGACTAAATGTATATATCAGTTTGTCCAATACTGTACAGCCTCTGCATGCTCCAAATCTTACACGCCCTCTATCATCCACATCACCTCGCTCATTAACCAGGCTGCTTTCTCCTCTCCTTCATTTCTCCTTCACCTCCTCTCCCCTTTCTCAGTCTCTGTTTGGTCCAGCATAGAGGTGGGACTCTCCCTGACCTCCCCCAGCCTCGGCAGACACTCGCCACCAGACGGTCGGTCACACAACACATGCTGCGCAGGGGCACAATGTCGCTTGTGTTCCAGGTCACCTCAGCCTCAGCTGCAGTCAGCGACTCTGACAACAACCAGGT
The DNA here is from genome assembly GCA_005408345.1 of Macquaria australasica. NCBI lineage: Eukaryota > Metazoa > Chordata > Actinopteri > Centrarchiformes > Percichthyidae > Macquaria > Macquaria australasica. The sequence goes on along the minus strand of SEMN01000050.1, from coordinate 1,751,255 downwards.
GAAAGGAAAAAAACAAAAGGCCATCAAAAGATCACAAATCTGATCTCCATACTTGCAGATGTACACATCAGCAGCCATCTTGAAGTGTCCTTCCTGAGTGAGACACTCATTCCAATCGTGCATAAGAGTGTCAGCCAACTTCCCTAAATGTAAAATGTAAGCTATTTGACAGCCAGGTATCAGACTGATGGATCAGAGGTTTAACAGGCTTTATTGTCGGGGACTGTGAGATCTGGCAACTCCTAATGAAGACGAGTCCACAGAGACAGAGCCCATAGAGAGGACATTGATCAGAGCCACCAGACTGAAGAGACACATTACAGAGACTGAAAAAGGAAAGAGGATAGAATAGAGGAATTCCATCAGTTGATTCAGTCCGATGACTTCATTCAGCTTGTACAATATCTGTGTGTGTGATCTGTCCCTCCCCTCTCTGTCTCGTTCTGTGTGTGTGTGCGCAGGAAGGAGGAGGTTATCCTTAAACTTATTAGAGCAGGTGCAGTGCATTGAAAATCCATTCAGTGTTGCTGTCACAGCAATTCTCTTCCATTGAATTAAGAGGGGTCAATTCCACAAATCAGGAGATTACGCTGCAGGGAGATAGAGGACTAACTGCTCAGTGGTGTATATACAACACACACACACACACACACACACACACACACACACACACACACACACACACACACACACACACACAGTCTCACTGATGTAGGCCTACGCATGTGTGTGTAGGCTTAGGCAGAGTATGGAGACAGTTTTTATTGCCAGTATTTAAATAAACTGAAAATTGCATATTGATTTTGATATTTAAATTACACACAATGTTTAAAAAAATTACCAAAATTTAAAAAAAATGAGAAAATCAAACGGCTAAAGACATTCATACTAGGCTTGGTCACACTGTTTCTCAAGCATACTCTCATTCTCTTCCTCTCTCTTTCTCACACACACACACGTACACACACACAGTAAACCCCGTGTTGCGTGACCATGCAGTGGTTTCGCTGTAGCCGTGCTGGCAGGAGGAGAGGTGGTTGTGATTGTGCTGAGTGGAACGATCTTGAGTTTGGGGACCTTGGCATTCATCACACACTCACACTTACACACTGCAGTAGCCCTGCAGCTCAGCCCGCTTTAATTATTACATGGCCAGCTAATCAATAGCAAAGAGGCTAATCCTATTTCAGCCCTTCATATTCATTTATGCTGGTGTCAGATTTAAACTACTTGCGCTGTGATTTCCATCATATTGTGTACGTATACAACTCTGTGTGTGTGTGTGTGTGTGTGTGTGTGTGTGAGTGAACATTTTTCTGCATATGCACATGCGTGCTGCTGCTGGTATGCATATTAGCAGTCACTGTGCTGAATTAGAAAATAACTGTAGGAAAGTTTTCTAGTAACATTTTATTTTAACTGCCCTATTTAGCATATAAGCAGTACATAAACACTTAACAAATGGTTAATAACACACTATAATGTAGTTATAAAAAGATAATAGGACATTTGTAAGAGTTAATGTAATTGTCACCAACCAGAACTTCTCCTGTGAAACATCTGTGTAAACAGATGAATGATGATAAATGACTGAATGATTGTCAATATCAAACAACACAGCTGTATATATATATATATATATATATATATATATATTGGAACTTGAGTTAAGAATTCAAACCAATTTAAACTCTACTTATACCTTATACCTTACTGACCTTGAATATACCTGTTTGGTGTTTTGATAATTTTGTGGCCTTTTGTTAGGCTGTTTACTTGATATTACAATAGTTTCCAATATTTGTCTTCATTGTGGCATAATGTTTGGCACATTATTGGCCACATTAGACAATTGAAACATTGATATTTTGGGGAATATTCGCACGTTCATATAATATCTCTTCATTAATAGATCTATTATTTGTTTTAAGGTTAAGGACATATGACCAGTTTGGATATGAGACTTGGACTGGTTATTGTCTGATCTGCCTCCCTTTTAACCCTTTTGAAGCCTTTTGAATTTGTCTTGTTAATACAAAATATTTATTTTGCATTACCTTTTCTGTGTAATTGTCTCAGGTGTTGATTGTCAGATTTTTTCTCCCCTTTTTGATTGGTTGTTACAGTCTGTGGCTTTGTTATAAAGATGTGTTGTTTCACATTGTGGATAATGCTTGATGAAGATCTGTGATTGAAAGGTTTTTGGTTTCATGGTGGTGCCCCCTAATCTTGCATTAATTCCACAGAATACTGTTAGGTATCCGTCTATGTATATGGATACCTTATTTCGATACAGCCAATCATATCTTGCATAAATGAGTAATGTCAGCGTTCTATTATAGGCAGATCCACAGACTCTGAACAACAGTCCACATTAGCTTTCCTGCTAAAGTCTCCTTCTTATCCAACATACAAACATGGACACACGTCTTGTCTAATGTCAGTTTGCAGGCTAGATAGCTAATTAGCTGCACAGCTGCTCAGGTGCAGCACATCAAACAGCATGTAAACATACCTGCAAATGTCACTTGGCTCTGTTTAGATGCTGGTGTGGTTCTTACTCTTCAATACCAGTAACAACACGCTGTCTGCCCATGACATGTAGGCTACAGTGCAAGCTTGTTTACTTTGTCTGTCCATCTTTACGGTGTAACGTCGGCACTCTGGCAGCCTGCCAGCTGCTGTCAATCAAACACAGACAACGACAGGCCCCTCCAGCCGGCTGAGACGAAAAGGAGCATTTCTGATATTTCCCCAAGTCTTTTTTCTTCCTTTTGATAATAAAAAACTATTAACAATACATTTAAAAACACTGTCATTATTTCTGAGTACAAAAAGGGATGACTTAATGTGATTTCAGTAGGACTTTAATACACCAGTTACAAATGCTTTGTAGGAGAAGTTATAATCATTGACAAATACATTACTAAACACTTAAAAATGTCCTTACATTAAAACATTTTTGTTGTCTTTATATACTTTATAAGCTTATAAATGCTAAACATGTGAAGTTTGGTTTCAGTGGCGTCTTAGCAGCATGTATTTTAAAACATTTTGATTGCCATTGTTTTACTTCCACAATCTTAAAAATCTGCATATAAGTATAATTTATAACAACAACAGTTTTTATGGCGCATAAATTAAAAGCTCTAATATTGTAATTAATAATAATAATAATGAATAATGTAAGATTTCTGTAACATTATATTCTGATATAGACAATTTTAGAATATTAGATGCATGATAGTGGAGATGACAGTGACTACTGTACACTAGCTCGTGTGCAGCACTGTAGGCCCATTTGTACTGTACATACTGTATTATATCCTGTCTCCTCCCTCACACCCGCTCGGTTCACTCTATAATTGAACTCAATTACAGAATCCAGCCGCTCTCCGTTGCTGTAGCATCTCAAAGGACTTCAACAGTGTCTGCCTCAGCGCTGCGTGCTTCCCAAAATATTCCTCCAGCTACGTCTGATGCAGTCAAGGTTTCAATTTACTGTACAGGGCTGACCCCTCCATTGTACGTGTAATGAAATACAATGCTCAGCTGTCAGCACGGACATTTTAATCTCACACAGTGTTGTCACTGAATTTCTCTGTGGGTTTTTAGTATGAAATTGAATTGCTGTCGTTACTCTGAGTAGGGTGCTAACTACAGAGGGAATAATGAATGCGTAAAACACTCATCCCTCTACCTTCCCTCAATGTATTTAATTCAATTCAATTCAGTTTTATTTATATAGCGCCATATCATAACAAAGTTATCTCAGGGCACACTTTATTGTCTATTGAATGTCATAATGGTGCAATTTAACTATTTCTGAATTTGCTGATGACCCCACATTCTGAGCTCCTGTGGTGAGTATTAATGTATATTTGATCCTTAGCATTCTCTCTTATATTTCTGCAAAGTCCTTTTTAGTGGTTGGTCTTACAATTGCACACTGAGCATGGGCCAGTTGTGGGCACCCACTGGGAAATCATACTGTGGGATGACCATATCAGAGGAATAGATATGGTGTCAGGCACAGTTATATCTGTGAGATAAACCTTTGTCCATTCCTATATTTAACTTCCTTGTTGTTGTTCAGCAGTCTCCCATAGGTTTTGACCACATAACAGGGATATAAAGTTCGTCATTTTGCATCACCTTGTGACTGCAGACGGAACTGCACATTAACTGATCAGAGTCAGGAGCGCAGTACTATAGTACTATAGAGTTTCTGATGTTACGGCCATTAATGGAACGTGTTCATACTTGCTGAACAGTACATGGCCTGAATTATTTTGGACAAAAAAATGTAAAGAGATATTTCCTCTAAGTCATACTTGTTCATTAAGAGCAAAAGGCTTAAAATGGGAAAATAACACAAAGAAGGAATAGACTGGACTATAGTCATGTTGTTAGGTAAATAATGCAACCATGAGAATTGTACCTTTTGCAAATAGATTCTCTGGGGTGTGAAAATATAAACCTTAGATATACACCTTAAGGGAATTGCAGTGTACATTCCATGCCCACTTTATTAGGCCCAACAAGCTAAAACGTATGCAGTCTAAACCAACAGCCCTGTAATAAACCTTCCCTTCATGAAGATTATTATAATAGTTTAAGACAGGTGATGATTCAGCTTTATGGTCATTTTGGAGGCTGTAGTTTGTGCTGCTGTTGAATTGTATTATGTTACACTGAGAAGTGTTTCTAATATTTAGTCTATCTTCACTGATATAAATCAGGTGACCAAAATATTAAAAGCACCTAAGTATAACATAAGCCATTTGGAGCTCCAAAATGAAAATATTAGAAGTTGAATCACCATCTCTCTAAAACAGTTTCAATCAAAGCTGAACATGTATGAACAATGAAGGATTTATTTATCTCTTAATTTATTGTATTAGACTGCATTCGTTTTAGCTAGATGTACCTAACGAAGTGGACACTGAGTGTATATCCCTATTCACTGATCAACAGCAGTCCAGATGATATCTGACTTCTCTTCGAGAACATCACTGATGACCTCTTCATCAACCTCTGTTCTTGTTTCATCCACCAGATGTATGCTGTCTCACTAGAGATGCTGAACTTCTCTTTGGCTGTGAATATGCAAACAGATACAATGGAAAGTTATGAAGCACTCTTTCACAAATTCACAGAATCCAAATAGAGAGAGGAAGAGAGCGGGACTGATGAGGGAGTGATCTGGACCACAGCCAAATAGTCTGACTCTTTAAGTGTTTCCAAGATTAGAAACCAGCTACTCACTTTTTCCTTCAGACTACTCAGTCTCTTCTGGTTCATTTCCCTGTCATCACAAACGCACACACACACACACACACACACACACACACACACACACACACACACACACACACACACACACACACACACACACACACACACACACACACACACACACACACACTCACACACACACGTGCAGGCTCTTCCTGTCTTTGCTACCTTGTTAGTGATCACAAATTTAACTGTACACAGAGATAAAGTCAAGACAAACTACTCATTGTCCCTTGAAGACATGCAGATGATTTTGCTGTAATTGCTTCAGAGGGCTCTTTGCAAATCATGTGAAATATTGCAAACCAAAACTGCTGGTTTGCTGTGATCTATAGTACCAAACGCAGAGGCACTGTAAATAATGGCTCAGAAAGGCCTTGGAATGACTCACTTTGCCTCACTGCGTGGTTTACAACACTGCTCCATGCCAAAACACACTTGTTAAACACTTTGTAGAAGACAAAGGGCAGGGAACTATATGTAGATTATGTAGACGTTTGTTTATCTAAAGAGAGCTGTTTTTCTCTGCTAAGTGGTTTATGGTGAAGTGGCCACAGGGGTGACAGAGCTGAGGTAGGGAGGACGACCTTGCAGTCAGAGAAACACTGAAGGAAGTGAACTCACATGAACAAACAAACAAATGCCATGTTCGTATATGGCATCTTGACTCTGTCTTTGTGTATGTGACCTGCAGTCACCCACTGGTGTGCAAAGCAGATAACAGCCCAACCGGTGGTTGAGGAATTAAAGATAGTGTCCAACCCTGAGGGCCTTTAAATAGACCACACTCATCACTGACCGTATCTCCACTGGCCTCTTTACACAGCGTGTACAATTCAACCGCCCCCCCCCATCTTTGTCCACCAGGTGATAAGTGGTGACTGTAGGCTGTAAGTATACCATTAAATACCATGTATTTTACAGCAGAGGTTATTCAACTTTTCAGCCCATGACCCAAATAAGAAAATTATTGTCTGGCCCCAGGTCTCAAGCTCATTAAAATATATTGGTTTTCATGACATCCAGGGACCAACCGCCAGCTATAGGCCTGTGACCTGTTTTGGTTCCTGATGTAAAGTTTCAGAAATTAAGTTTAATGAGATACATGACTGGCTATTATTACAGTATACAGTACATTATCATCCTATAAATTTTTATTTTATTGGATCATCAGGTCAGATCAGAATGAGAATGAAGCCACTCAGAGCTCTGTTTTACAGACAGTTGTTACTGAGATGGGCTTTTAAAGGAAAGTCAATGAAGTTCTTTCCTAAAATTGTGGTCAAACATCTGAAGAATCCAAAATAAGGCTAACATAAAACATATCTTATAACAAGACTAAGAGTACAGCCATGCTGTCACTCTGTGAGGCTGTAATGCTCTTTGTAAAGAAAACCAAACTGAAGGATAAAAGTTGAGGTCCAAATCTTTATTAGTCATGGTGAAGTAAACGTAATAATTGGCCAGAGGGGGGTGGTGTCAGAATAAAGCTCTTTGGCAACCCCTATTCGAAGGGTTGATCATGTTGTGAGCATGTAAGTGTTTGTGGCGGTAGTACAGAGTTTATTTATGTGAGGGAGAAAGGTAGAAAGCTTAACATGTTGAGTCACTTTTGAGATTTCATATGATAAGTAGTTTTGGCTGCGCAAACATGAAAAATGAAGTAGAGAGATGTAAAAAATACTGTCTTTTTTTCTGAACATTTAACTGACGCAGCATTTAGGTACAGGTACAAAATTTCTATGCAGTAGTTGTTGAGATATTTCTGTCTGGACCACATTGGTAGACTGACCATCCCTTGAGCCACGCCACTAGCATGGCTAAAAAATGTTTTTTTTTAATATATCTGTCTGTTAAACCCATCAACTCTCCTGTGAACAGGAAGTGCATAAAGATCTTCCGCAGTGACTTTGAGAATAATGTGCTGGCATCATTAGCTTGGTGCTAATACAGAGGGGGCCGGTGCCAAGCTATTGAGTGCTGCATAATTTATTAGATTTCACGAGGGTGATTATTTCAGATTGAAATAGATGTGATCTTGAATTGTTCTGCTCCGTTGCTTGGTGTAAAATGAGTAATGAGCCTGTGGACTGAGGATGGAGCTGGCTGGACTGATGGACCAGAGGCATAAAGTCAAGGAGCAATCGCACAGGGAGACACTGGTGCGTTGAATATGTGCTTTAACTTGGCATCAAAAGTGCTGAAAATTGAGATATTGTCAAGGAAGATTTCAATCACAAATCGACTTTTACATAGGCCTATACTTCTCTGGAAATGACTAAACACCATGGCATTCTCCACCCTTAAAAAAAGGTTAAATTAAGAAGGGTAGTAGCTTGGCTGGAAAAATGATCTGTATTTACATTTAGAAGGCTTCAGTCATGTCAGACAAAGACTTGAACTAGATATAAAAGAGAAGTAGAAAGGGGTCCACATCCTCAGCTCTTCTCTTTACCTCGGGGGTGTGCATGTGTGCTCCATGTGCAAACACACTGCAAATGAGTGGATGTGAATGGGACAGACTGCAGCCCACCGCTGCTACAGTCTTGTCACAGGCACACAGGGCAAAAGAAGGGAAACAGAGAAAGTAATGGGCACAGATTCTTCAATTTAACTCTGTATCGATTTCTCTTGTCTCCACTTCGCTGGTGTCCCGGTCCTCTGCTGCAACAGACCTGACAGACAGAGAGGAACTGTGCCTCAGCTGTTGCATCAGGAAGAAGGAGTTAGTAAGAGATGGGAAGTCTGTGTCAGCCTGTGTGTCTGCCTTCAACCTCTTCTACTGGCTAGTGGCCATAGTATGTGTACAGAAGTTAAGATATAATACCTAAAAATTGAATGTAATGCCACATAATGTGCATGTTTGACATTTGGTGTGAAAATGTGGTTGTTTACATAGCACTGGGTCTAGAGAAATGTTGTCATTTCATCCATTATTCAAAGAAACAGCCCTCATATTAGTTGTTTGGAAAAAGCCTGATATGAATAAACTTCACCGGAGTGCCGGCTGATACTTTGCTGAGTAGATCATTTCTTATTTTGAAGGAATTGTTCTGTTAAGTGCTCTCTAAATGCTTTCAGGGACAGTCACACCAGAAAGTAGCACAAATAGAAGCTTGGTGATGTAGAGACTACTCACAGGGCTAGTTGGTGAACTACTGTTGGCAAGCTAACCACTAACACGCTAGCCGGGAACATGCTAGTGCTAGTCAGTCACAATATCTCCCTGAGCTTCTTTTTCTGTACTGTGCCGTTTACAAACTGCCATTTTGTTCTCAGGGCTGTACATCATTTAATCCAGTAAAGAGTTATTGAAGAGGGGAAAAAAGCTCTTGCTCGCTTGCTAAAGGGACAATAAGATCATAGAGTTCATTCAAAAGATGTACAGTTTTTATACCATTGACTTCTGTCTCATAACTTTATGTAAACCATTTCTCTTTTGTGGAGCAGTTTATACTCACAGGAGGGTTACGCTGGGCAGACACTACTGTGGGTTTTTATTAATCGTGTATGTTGTGTTAACTCACACTACGTGTTTTAATTGGCCTCTCTGCATGGCCAGAACCTGCAACTTTTATGCTCACGCTGTACGGATCAAATTAATGGCCACAACGTAAGTGCTCACACTGAATGCGGGCATGCAACCTCTGGTCGCTTTTGTCCATTGACAGTTCCAATAAAGTTTATTCAAACAAGGTGGCCGCGTCCTAAACAATACTGGCGAAAAGAGAGAAAGGCAGCATTACTTTGTGCAATTCTACTAGGAACACAAACCGGAGCTAAAAGATGCAGACTCTGTCAGGATCCAAAGGACTCTCGTTTGGACTGTGTGTTTCCTGTTTTATTTTGAAGTTCACTAGTCTTGTCTCTTGTGCCTTATTTACTTCCTGTCATTGTTCCGTTTCCCTCGAGTTTTGATTTGGTTCACCTGTGTCTTGTGCTCACCTGTTTCTGTTTCCCTCGTTGTCTCCGTACCTATATATGCCGGTCCTCTCCCTTTGTTCCTTGTCGCGTCATTGTGTAATGTGGATGTCCTGTTCCCTGTGCTTCTGTCTGGCTTATGAGTTATTAAATCTTGGAACTGCTTCAGCCTGTCTGCATTTTGGGTCCTTTCACTGCTGCCGTGATGGCTTATCGTGGCAAATCTGCCTCGATGGCCCTCCCTAACAGACTATATGGTCTTTCTGTTCTGCAGCCAAGTTCAGCATTCTATCACAGATCAGAGCTCAGTCAAGACTACAGTTACAACATGTAGAATACTGGTCCAATAACATTAAAACAAGCTCACTATAGTTTAGCGGATCTTTTGACAGCAACCATGTAGGAAATTGGAGGGTGGAACTGATCAACCTGCAAGACAGCCGACGAAAATCCATCTGATCGTCCGAGAGCCAGATCATTGATCGTTCAGGCAATTAATCAGGCGTCATGACCTCCCTCAAACTAAACGTCAACAACAACCGATCTGGCAGAAATTCGTCTGGATTCTAAAATTAGTTGGGGGCGTCAAAATTTGGAGTGCACACAAGTCAACACAGCTAACAAGCTATGATAGCTACCTCCCTTTTGGACTTTGTTCCCCCAAAGGTCAGCACTGTCAAGACAGCTTGCTATTGGTCAACAGTGCAAATTCTGAGTTTGAGTTTGCCACAGTTGAAATTTGTGCACATTTACATCCCTGCGAGCGAATCCACTGATCGGTGGGTCCATTGAGATTGAGATATCTAGATTGAGAAACACAGAGAGGAAGAAAGTTTGATTCTCAGTTTATTTGTCAGCCTCTCCTCCCCTTCAGATGTGTTGCCAGGTTTGCAGATGGGACCTCTCCCTCTGTGTCTTTGTGTTGTGATTCCAGGCAGATTCCTCAAGTGCTGCTGTGGGACAGGTGTTGTGAAACAGAAACCACTGTGGGAAGTCTTGGCATTGCCCAGCAGACTTACCCCGAGAGTTGGCATCAGGCGAACACTCCTCAGCTGCACACCAACGCTCTGCCAACTGTGTAATACCTCATGATTCTTTTTCACTTTGCTCCACCTTCCTCTGTCTTACTCCTGCTATCAGTTACTTTACTTTTACTCTATCTGTGTCAATGTTTTGTTTCTGTCTGTCCATGTTTTCTGATGTATCCAGGGATCTAAAGTAGTAGTAATTAAGGATGGGTAAAGTATGACCTCCAGCTGGTGATTACCAAAAGGCAAGCATCAGAAAGCGCACACACACAAAAACAATTTATTCTCCGTCTCTGTCTTAATGAATGATCATTAATTTAATGTATCTGTAAATGAAAGTCATAGGCCTGTAACCATGCAGGCTCAAAGGTGGCGGTGGAGCAAATGCAGTTGTAATGCCATGAATTTTTGTGGGGCACGAGGCCATGTTTTGGCACTTGCACCTGTTTGATTATATCATGGCTCTAAATAAAACATCTTGAGCTGCACAGGGTGGAGAGGGGCAGCTGAGGGTTGGTTCATGCAGATCAGGTGGCGTGATGCAACTTTGTACTGAGATTGGCCCAAAAGAACAAAACCATGTTTAATTGTGCACAATTACAAAACACATGGTAACACATTTTCTGCATTGCTCCACATCAGCTAGGGAGGAATTGAGGTTGATGTTCATGAAGTGGTTGGCACTGTTGCCTCAGAGCAAGAAGGTCCTGGGTTCAAACCTGCTGCTGGGATCTTTTTGAGATATGTATCTCTAAGATGTCTGCCTCTATGCCAGCACAAATGTTCAACAGTTTAAATATGATTTGCTTTCAGCACCACAAATGAAATTATATTCTCCTGAAGCCTCAGAGATGGAAATCTCAAAACCTGGGCAAATAAAACAAAAATTTAAGTTTGTGTTATGGTTGCAGCAGGCTAAACAAGGTAGCCAAGGGTGAGCCCAGCCACCCTGCCAAGGAAACTCATTTTGGCCAATTGTATCCTCAAGGCCATATTATTGTGCCAGAAACAGGTGGATTGCTCCCTTTGGGTTAGGAGTGAGCCACTGCCCCAAAAGCTCAAGTATCTCAGGGTTTTGTTCACAAGTAAGGTTAAGATGGAACACAAGATTGGGAGACAGACTGATGCCGTGACAGCAGCTGTTGAAGCAGAACGTCATGGTGAAGAGGGAGCTGAGCCTACAGGTGAACTAATTTACCAGTCGATCTACATCCCAACCCTCAACTATGGTCATGGACAACCAGAAAGAATATACATAGTAGTATACTTTGAATAGGTATCATTTTACTCAAAAAGCATATTTCTATTAAGGGTAGTTCCACTCCTTTCAAAATGAAGTAGTAGTCTGACTACGCCAATACTCTTTCTGTCTCACTAATTTCCCACCATCCTTGTAGAAGCTTTGCCCACCAATCAGCTCTGTTAATTGAAGTGCAGCAGTTAAGGACCCCGGATGGCTCACATTATCTTTATTTACCGGCCTAATTGTCACACTGATGGCAGCCTTGAATGGAGCTATGCAGCACCGAAGACTGATCAGTCACTCAACTAAAACACAAGACACCAGGGACACACTAATGTATAGATGGATAGGAGGGCAGGGAGAGTGTAAAGGAAGGAGAAAGTGGAAAGAATAATAACGGAACGACTAAAATTAAGAGTTTAGTAATATGATTAAAAAAGGAACAGGAGGAGGAGAAACAAAAGAAGAAGCTGGTGATGGCTTTGCTAATGATGCTGTAAAAAAAGAAGACAAAGAGTTTGTAGTTGCTGAGGTACTGCAGCAGTAGAAAAAGAAGATAGCAGGATGTGGAGCTGGAGTCAGTTAGTGCTCATGGTGATGCGGTGGGATGCCAAAACAGACAAAAGAAGAAGAACGAGAGAAGAAAAATGGAAGTGGAAGCAGCAGACAGTGAGGAAAAGGCAGCCGGCAGCCACCAATGAAGGCTTAAGTATTAATCTTCCCCAGGAGGAGTAGTGAGGTGGCTATGCATATTAGCCCTGCGAACAGCAGCACCATGGGCATACGTGTCCCTATAGTACCACATACACACACACGCTTAGATACACACACGCTCACACTCATACAGTATAAGTACCATTGATTTTAATTCTTCTCCCCACTGCTAATTTCAAGGTGCTTTGTTTTCTTCTTCATGCTTATTTAGTGTGTGTGTGTGTGTGTGTGTGTGTGTGACAAGACAAGATATAGAGCACCCTCATCCCCACAGACACACACACAAACCTGCAGGTCCTTGTCAGGTTGAACAAAACTAATCAACACAATTTACACGTGTCTTAGCATGTGTGTGTGTGAGTTTTACTGCGTAGACTGCATCCACACTAAGCCAGCTAAATCTGAAAATGCTGTGCACTAGAGGAGACATGTGTCTGCGCTAACTTCTTTGGCTCATTGGAAAGATGTCCAACCATACTGAAGGGAAACCATCAAATCTCTAATTTGTTGTCCCCATTCAGAGATGCAGAGAGACAGTTCCTCTGCTGCTAATATGCTACTAATACCTATGTGTGTGTGTGTATATACTGTATATATCAGATTGTACGGTGGCCCTGAGAGCTCAATGCACTGCAACTTAGAAAACTCATTCTACTCATTTCTAAATGCTATGCATGTGAAGACATTTTGTGCTTTGCTTGTGTTTTGTCTTTTTGCACATTTTCTTAAGTTGCAGTGCATTGAGCTTTCAGGGCCACCGTAGGACTGAGATGTATTCAAGTATGAAAATGTGATTATTTCTCACGCACTGTACATATAGACTCACATCCTTAATAATTACATATTTATGTCACTTGTGCTCTCTCTCGCTCTCTCTCTCTCCAACTACCTTCCTTTGTTGTCTCTTCCTATCTTGGCCTGTCCTGTAACAAGCTGAGCGCCCATTACTCTAGTAACTGCCTCCTCAGAAGCCCAGCCCAGCAGACACATGCTGGTAGTTTATACTACTCTGTCAGCCAGGGGAGGGGTCCATGTGTGTGTGTGTGTGTGTGTGTGTGTGAGTGTGTGTGTTATCGCAACCTGACTGAACGGCTCGTGTGCCATGTGCTGGCAACTCTCCCCTGTGCCCCACTAACATCCTCTTTACCAGCAACAGAAAAATCCTCTTTGCACTTTCTTTTTTCCTCTCCTCTCTTCTCCTCTCAGTCCTCAGTCCTCTCCTCTCCTCTCGTCTCTTCTCCTCTCCTCAGTCCTTTCCTCTCCTCTCCTGTCTGTCCTCTATGTCCTTGCTAAATGCACCTATGAGCATTACTGTTGTTGTGGCTTTCTTGAAGGTGGATGTTTTCCTTTGGTTGAGTGTCAGAAACAGTGACAACCACTCTGGGGGTTTTCACAATTATGAAAAGACACACACACACACACACACACAATCCCACACATACACACGCACAAGCACGCACATCAGAGTGTGTGACGGAGCTGTCTGCTCCCTCCTGTCGCCTCATTTGTTTCTGCATCAGGCTGCTCTCAGAGGAGGCCTCGCTTCTGCCCTTGTCAGCAAACATCAGCTCGCTCTTTCTACTCCTCTCACTCTCCCTCCCCCCTCCTCTTCTCTTTTTCCTCTCACTTTCACTTTCTTCTCCTCCGCTTCTTTATACCCCTGCTCTCCATCTTCCCACACCGCCGTTTATTTCCCCCTATCTCCCCTCACATCCTTCTCGCTCCCTTCAGTCCATCTTCTTGCTGTTCCAATACGGTAAATCTCTTCTTTATTAATCTCTTTGCGCTCACTATCTCTCCTCCTGTTCTTGTCTCTGTGTTTGAGGGTGTCAAAGTGAGTGACAGACAAAGATACGGACAAACCTCAAGTGTGTCTGAGGGCATCAAAGCCTCAGACACAGAGATGCATCACAGATTTTTCTTCTCTGAGTAAACGACAGAAACACTCTGCTGGGTATGTTTTGTGTTTGAGGGCTGTGGTGTGTGTGCTTGTGCATGTTTGAATGAGTGTTGTAGGTTCTTTCTCCACAGCAGAGCAGTTCAAGTGTGAAGGAGGGTCAAGCTGGAGCAGAGCGGCTAGTAAGGTATGACAACGAGCGAGTGTGTGTGTGTGTGTGTGTGTTTGTGTGTGTGTGTTTAGGATGGGGCGATTGCTGGGGGAAACATACATACAGGCAAGAAGGAGAAGTGAAATTTACTGCTTCATCAAGTCGTTCAGCCTACACCCCACATGCAATCACTCACACGCACACACACTCACAGGGCACATACACTACCTGCCCTAACTATCCATCTAAGTACTTTATTTTATAGCTTTTACCAGGAGTACTGCTCCTACACATTTCCAGCCCTCCCTAGTTTCCTGCTCCGCCGTGCACAAAGTGGAAAGACAGGTCAGCCATATCTCTTTTCCTCAAAGAAGTCATTTGTCATCATTATTATATTTCAAAGTTGATTTATCGTCATACCTCACTTTTTTACCAATTGGTCATCCATACTGAAACAGAGGAGCTGGCATTTGCTCCAAGTTCTTCTTTTTGCATTTGTGCCTTAAAGGAGGATTAAGATGTGTGACGGTTACCAATTTGAATCTTCTGACTGACTGAGGAAAGTGAATGAAGGCAAACAAGGGTGTAGCTTTTAACATTGGTAAGGACATTTTTTGTCAAACGACCAATATGCGCGCGCGCGCGCGCACACACACACACACACACACACACTGGTAAGAGCGTGATTCTGCAAAGCATTTGCTTTATTCATTATGTGTGAAAACAAGGCTTATATCATATGTTTTATTTATTTAAAACAGAAATTTTACAGTGATTATTAACTCAAGGGTCACTTACCCAGCTATTCCCGAAGCTTTCAGTTGAATCCTAGGTCTTCTTTAGTAAGTGGACTGAAGAATAGCTAAGTAGTAAAGGATGAAAATCCATAATCAAGATATTTTACATTTTATTTTTTTTATGTATAAAATGAACAGGTTCAAATTAATAGGTGTTATTTTAGTTTGCTTGCTTACTAGTTAAGGTGTTATGTACACTTCCATTCTTTTTAACCAACAACCTTTCTCTTTTTAGGGGATTTATTTTAAAATGTTTGAGCAATGAAAACAAATGAGTTAACACCTTACCACTGAAATTTAAATATAAAATATACTGACTGATTTGAGTTATATCCAGTTATATATATATATATATATATACACACACACCTACCTATATATTTAAACTTGTATTACGAAGTATTGTATTAATAGATGTTTTTGGCCACTTGGAGCAGCAGAAAAGCAAAAACAAGTTGTGAACACAACGCTGACAAATTATTTCTTTTTAAGTTGAGCTTGTTAGCAAACAGTTTACACATCCTGCACATTAGCATTCATTTGGAGTCGTGTTTGTGTCCACATGATGAAGTCCAGTATTCACTTGCTTTTAGCTCCGGTTTTGGTCTTCATTGACTCCTGAGGGAAATATCTGTCAGTAAAGTTGTGGGCTGAAAAACCAAAACAATGAGCTGGAAGATGCTAAAAAGCTCTGTAGAGCTGAGGGGAACTGCAGAGTTGCAGTCATGTGATCAATTGTAATATAAAAATGTTGATTATAGCCACGTTAAACTACAAATACAAGCTGCCTTGAATTTGCTGCTGTTAAATCATCTAACCAGTTAGTTCTATATATTTGCGTAGAATATAGTTTGTAAAAAAAAATGGCTCAGCAGACTTTAGCTGGATGAAGGTTGTGCACCAGGGCATGAGAGTGGTGCACAGAGGGGATAGAATGTGAAGCAGAGCGGTGAGATTTTCCCTGGAGGGTGGAAACTGAAGCATTGTTCGTCTCTGTCACTGAATTTGTGCAAATTTAACCGTGTCTTTTGTGCCCATTAGCTATAAACAAGCGATGGAGATCCTGTGTCCCTGTACATTTATGACTTAGAAGTGTAGGAGTTTTCTCTCCAGTCTCCAGCACAAACACGCATGAGTTTAGCCGCCAAGGACACAGCTAAGGGGAGGAGATGATTATGGTTGGGCCAGCTCACTTCATGTTTCCTCTTTGTGCAGTTTGTAGACACACTAATTAGAATTTATCAACATAAACGTCTGACATTGATAAGCTCTTATAACCTATAAAGTCCCTTTACTTGTGCAGCAGCCAGGTGGGAGGCCTGGACCCTTGGGGTCCGCCCGTAGCACTGGGTCTGAAAAAAGTTTAACTCTTAATGAATGAACTTCAGCTGGAGGAGAGACATGAGCATTTTTTTAAAAAGATGTTTCCCTGAAGCGACATGCAGTGTTGCAGTGTAGCCGTGTGTGTGTGTGTGTGTGTGTGTGTGTACCATACTGCCAGCTGTCTTGATGTCTGCTTCCAGCATTTTTAGTTAAGTATCAGACTGCTCTCCTGACATCATAAAGTAGATCTTGAAGCGACTCTGCAGCACCAGTAACAGCTTGTGAAATTCTCCCCGTGTTGTGAGAATTTCTTTTCTTCTCACCTGTGAGAGAATTGCTTCAGCTTGAGAGTGGCATTTTGTTTTGTGATGCAAATTTCTACAAGGCATAAAAAAACCCACATCTGACTCAGCGTGCAAGGTTTCTGTGTTTTCTGTCATTTATTTTTTGGATGACGCTTTTAAAAAATGTCTATTAATAATACTCACAAACACTTTTTTGATGGGTCTTCTTCTCATAATTGTGGCCATTCTGACTATGGCTCATAATAACAACACCACCATTTTCGCCCTCTGACTCGCATGCGTGTTAGACTCCTTGGTCCGTGTTTCAAAACGGGTTGGGTGGGTCGCCGACATCGCCGCAGACCCCTGACGCCCCTTTTTTATTGTTACGTGAGCCAGTCCCCACCCTGGCAACGCGCCATGGTCGGGGGCGCACTGAGGACAGTCTGCCTCGGTTGACAGTTGCGCCAGGAGCGGGGGGCCCCGTCCCTCCCCGAGAGGAGAGAGGGCGCAGCAAGCGCTAAAGTACACAGCCCAGGGAAGCGGTGAGGTCTGGGCGAGAGGGTGCTGTAAAGCTAACAGCCGGAGCCATGAGCCACCTTCGCCCCCGAGCCGACCCGGAGCCGACAGAGGAAATGCGCCCGGCGAAGGCCAGCCGGCGACTGGGGCAAAGTCGAGCCACCGCACTGGGGTTTAAGGGAAACCCGCCAGGAAGGCAACGAGGAGAGAGAGAGAGAGAGAGAGAGAGAGACAGAGGGAGAACTCTGGCTCGGGGCCAGACCACGCCTCCTCCGCTGCCGCCGCACTCCCCCCCGAGGATGACATCGGTGAGAGACCCTCGGCTCCAGAGAAAAGCCAAAGACAAATCTTTGTGCGATCCCCACCGCTAACCCTGGGTTGGGGACGGCAAAACCGGTAATGATCCTTCCGCAGGTTCACCTATGGAAACCTTGTTACGACTTTTACTTCCTCTAGATAGTCAAGTTCAATCGTCTTCTCGGGGCTCCGACGGTGGCCGTGACCGACCCCGGCGGTGCCGATCCGAGGACCTCACTAAACCATCCAATCGGTAGTAGCAACGGGCAGGGACTTAATCAATGCGGGATTTTGATCCACACTTTCTGGGAATTCCTTGTTCACGGGAATAATTGCAATCCCCGATCCCTATCACAAGTGGGGTTCAGATGGTTACCCGCACCTCTCGGCGAAGGGTAGACACACGCTGATCCGTTCAGTGTGGCGCGCGTGCAGTCCCGGACATCTAAGGACATCACAGACCTGTTATTATTCCATCTCGCGTGGCTTTCAGCCACTAGTCCCTCTAAGAAGTTGGACGCCGACCGCGCGGGGGCCGCGTAACTAGTTAGCATGCCGGGGTCTTGTTCGTTATTGGAATTACCCAGACAAATTGCTCCACCAACTAAGAACAGCCATGCACCATCACCCACGGTATCGAGAAAGAGCTGTCAATCTGTCAATCCTTTCCGTGTCCGGGCCGGGTGAGGTTCCCCGTGTTGAGTCAAATAAGGCCGCAGGCTCCACTCCTGGTGGTGCCCTTCCGTCAATTCCTTTAAGTTTCAGCTTTGCAACCATACTCCCCCTGGAACCCAAAGACTTTGGTTTCCCGGATGCTGCCCGGCGGGTCTTGGGAAATGATGCTGCCGGATCGCGAGTTGGCATCGTTTATGGTCGGAACTATGACGGTATCTGATCATCTTCGAACATCCGACTCTCGTTCTTGATTAATGAAAACATTCTTGGCAAATGCTTTTGCTCTCGTCCATCTTGCGCCAGTCCAAGAATTTCACCTCTAGCGGCACAGTACGAATGCCCCCGGCCGTTCCTCTTAATCATGGCCCCCAGTTCGACAAACCCACAGAATGAGAACCGGAGTCCTATTCCTAGCTGCGGTATTCAGGCGACCGGGCCTGCTTTTAACACTCTAATTTTTCAAAGTAAACGGTTTGGACCCTGCGGGACACTCAGTCAAGAGCATCGAGGGGGCACCGAGAGGCAGGGGCAGGGACAGACGGTGAGCTTGTCTCGCGGCGGACCGTCAGCTTGATCTCGAGATCCAACTACAAGCATTTTAACTGCAGCAACTTTAAGATACGCTATTGGAGCTGGAATTTCCATGGCTGCTGGCACCAGACTTGCCCTCTGATCGATCCTCGTTAAAGGGTTTAAAGTGTACTCATTCCAATTACAGGGCCTCGAAAGAGTCCTGTATTGTTATTTTTCGTCACTACCTCCCCGAGTCGGGAGTGGGTAATTTGCGCGCCTGCTGCCTTCCTTGGATGTGGTAGCCGTTTCTCAGGCTCCCTCTCCGGAATCGAACCCTGATTCCCCATTACCCGTGGTCACCATGGTAGGCGCAGAAAGTACCATCGAAAGTTGATAGGGTAGACGTTCGAATGAGACGTCGCCGCCACGAGGGGCCAGCGATCGGCTCGAGGTTATCTAGAGTCACCAAAGCGGCCAGGGCGCCCCGAGAGGTGACCCTGCATGGGTTTTTGGGTCTGATAAATGCACGCATTCCCGGAGGTCAGCGCTCATCGGCATGTATTAGCTCTAGAATTGCCACAGTTATCCAAGTAACGGTCAGAGCCATCAAAGGAACCATAACTGATTTAATGAACCATTCGCAGTTTCACTGTACTGGCCGTGTATACTTAGACTTGCATGGCTTAATCTTTGAGACAAGCATATGCTACTGGCAGGATCAACCAGGTAGCCCCCCATCAGGACGCAGAATCAGCGTGGCCGCCCGCCCGACTGTGCGCTGGGGTGCGTTTGTGTTTTGTGGGGGCCCCGCCGTTGGGGAGGTGGGGCAAGGCGACAGGCAACAGGGGTGCGAGCCCTTTGCGTAGGGTTTGAGAAACATCGTGCTTGCCGGAGGCCCGTCGTAGGATAACTGGGGCGGACGGGGCATCTCAGTCTCGCTACCGACCTGGGAGGAACGTGGAGGAAAGGTCGCTCGGATGCCCCTCCGTCTGTGCGCCGCCCTGCTGTAGAGGCAAACCCGCAGGCTGGAGGAACCGCCCACCCAAACGCCAGCGTAAGGCCAGCTGGCGGAGGCCCTCCGATGGCGGGTCACGGATGCCAATCGCTCAGGGAATGGACTGGGTCCTGAACACTCGTGATATCCTTATCTTTTTTCTTCCTTCCTTCCTGCCTTCCTTCCCCAGTTCAGAAAACCAGAGCTGTGGACTGGGAAAACCCATGCAGGGTATCCGCACCAACGCCCCCCGGGTCGGGCAACTTCTGGCGGTGGAGGGGGGGCGACGAGGCGGGCGACCGCTCCCCCAGCCGCAGCTAAGGTCCAGCCCCGCTTCGCTCCCCTGCCCAACCGACCCAGCCCTTAGAGCCAATCCTTATCCTGAAGTTACGGATCTGATTTGCCTTACCCCCCCTTGATCTGACACGCCAGAGGCTGTTCACCTTGGAGACCTGCTGCAGATATGGGTATGGCCTGGCGCAAGATTTACACCTTCTCTCCCGGATTTTCAAGGGCTGGCGGAGGGCTCCCTGGACGCTGCCGGATGCGCGACGCTTTCCAGGGCACAGGTCCCTCTCTCGGGGCGAACCCGTTCCAGGGCGCCCCGCCCTTCACGGAGAAAAGTGAACTCTCCCTGGGGCCCCCGCCAGCATCTCCGGGATCATTTGCATTACCGCACTGGACGCCTCTCGGAGCCTGTCTCCGCCACTCCAGATTCGGGGATCTGAACTCAACTCCCTTTCGACCGGCCCACCCTTCCGAATGGCGTTCGCCCATCTCTTAGGACCGACTCACCCATGTTCAACTGCTGTTCACATGGAACCCTTCTCCACTTCGGCCTTCAAAGTTTTCGCTTGAATATTTGCTACTATCACCAAGATCTGCACCCGCAGCGGCTCCAACCAGGCCCATGCCCTAGGCTTCTATGCTCACCGCGGCGGCCCATTGCCGGCGACGGCCGGGTGTGGGCCCAACACTCCAGTGGCATCCATTTTCAGGGCTAGTCGATTTGGCAGGTGAGTTGTTACACATTCCTTAGCGGATTCTGACTTCTGTGGCCACCGTCCTGCTGTCTGAATCGACCAACACCTTTTCTGGGGTCTGATGAGCGTCGAATCGGGCGCCTTAATCCGGCAGTTCGCCAGTTCTGCTTACCAAAAGTGGCCCACTAGGCGGCTCGCATTCCACGCCCGGCGAGCCGGGCTTCTTACCCATTTAAAGTTTGAGAATAGGTTGAGACGGCCCCAAGACTTCTAATCATTCGCTTTACCAGATAAAACTGCTCCTCTTCCATTTGATTTATTTCCTTGCCCGTCTACTCTCATTCGAATAAATATCGTCGACCTTGAAAGTGAGATGACTCACAATCATGCTCACTGGATAACCAGCCATTGCACTGTGTGTGAAGGTTTGTTCACACTGTTGTCTTATGAGGACAACAGCTAGCTAGATCCCTATGCAGGTACAATAGCTAATCTAGGGGCCTAAATACTGTGTTTACTTTGAGTCAGACTCACAAGTGTTAGAAATGATTCATGTAAAATTGAAATGTATTAGTAAATCTTCCAGAGGCTTGAGCTACGTGCCCCAATATGTATAGCTTTGCTGGAATTGCGTTTCCCGAAGCTCTACAATGGAAGTGATGAGTGCCAAGTTAGCACAACAGAATGTAAGAAATTTCCATTTAGGTTTTCACTTCTATCCTCTTTTTAGATTATTTTTGGGCATTTTTGCCATAATTGGATGGGTGACAGCAGAGAGGAAACAAGGAGAGAGAGACATGCAACAAAGGCCCCTGGCCAGAATCAAACCAGGGGACTTTGCAGGTATGTGGTGACCAGGCCTCAACCATTAGGCTACCGGACGCCCCTCACTTCCATCCCAGATTCACACTCCCATCAGCCTCCTTCCTTTCCTACCCGTATATAATTGCTGTGTGATTTTAATATCTATCGATCATGAGTGAAAATGACACCTGCCATTCCCGATTTCCCCTTCGTCCCGTTCCCCTGCTGCATGCCTGGTGGAGGCGCTGAGTGGCTGGGGCTTTGAGCTGTCTGAAGGTCACAGTCTGAATATATGGATGGATGTCAGGGTGAGTGCAGCAGACGGTCAGTGAGTTCAGCCCCATATGTATGTGAATGCATGTGGGTATGTGAAATATAGAGAGGGAGGTGATGGGGGAAGGGGTAGAAAGACAGAAATCGAGCAGAAATGAAGGAGAAAGAGAGCAAGAGGGACGTCTTTCCATAGCGCCACATTATGTGAGAGAGAGTGCTGTATAGCCTCTCTCTCTTTCTGCCCGTCTCTCTTTTTGGCGCTCGCTCTCCAGGATAGATAGAGGGCATTCATTATCTGCTGGCCCGCTGGGACTTCCCTCCTCTTTAGGATGCATCCAGCAGTTTAAACCAGGCCAATCAGAGCAGTGGGTGAGGAAAGGGTTAGAGGAGGAGGAGGGTGGAGAACGAGGAGGTGTGTGTGCAGTATGTGCATTGGGGGGGATCTCACACATTTAACCTGCCATCCAGTCCATCCACTGTAACCATGGCGATCCACTCACATGATGGGATGGCACAGTGGTGCACTGTATTTAGGGTAGGTTTCTGCTTCTGTTCAACATGGACGCATTGCAGAGGTGAGGCGAGCGAGAACAACACATCACAGCCAGTTTATGGACAGTTGGTGGAGTTCTTTATCTAGATGTTTTTTGTTTATCTATAGAAAATTCAGGGCCTGTTTTCTTCTTCTTGTCCTTAACATTATTATTTCAGGATCTTTTCTTTCTCCTCATTTAAATATGAAATGTTAAAACTCTTCACATTGTATATAAGATATATCTCCATGTTTTCCCCTTATACCTATAGTGTACCCACATCAGTTACTGTATGTACAGATAGAAGACAAACCTTTACAAGTCGATGGAACTATACTGGAGTATTACATATTTCTTGATTTGGTGTTTGGATAATGGTGGTCTAACACACTGACCCAAAAGACAAGAGACAAATTTTAAAAAGAATGGTCAAAACGGAAGCAGCAGAGACTGCGATATCCTGACTTTTAGTCCCGACTAGGGATCAAGCTCTAAAAATGCTGTATCCTATGTTTCCCATAATGCAACTTGATAGGCTCTTTCCTGCCCTGGTGAATGGAAATCTGTTAAAGGAATAGTTCAGCATTTGGGGAAAATACGTTTATTTGCTTTCTTG
The DNA here is from genome assembly GCA_005408345.1 of Macquaria australasica. Classification (NCBI taxonomy): domain Eukaryota; kingdom Metazoa; phylum Chordata; class Actinopteri; order Centrarchiformes; family Percichthyidae; genus Macquaria; species Macquaria australasica. The sequence goes on along the minus strand of SEMN01000050.1, from coordinate 1,728,392 downwards.
CCAAGAGTTTAGATGTGAGAAGACTGATACCACTCTTGTTAAATATGTAGCTGGAGCCAGCAGCCGGATAGCTTAGCTTAGCATAAAGACTGGAAGCCAGGGGAAACGGCTAGCCTGGCTCTGTCCAAAGGTAATAAAATCCACCTACCAGCACCACTAGTTAATACGTTACATCTTGTTTGTTTAATCCATACAAAAACCAAAGTGGTGCAGGCGCTGCCCCTGTCTTGAGTGGTGAGTCTTGTCGTGAGGTTGCCAGGCAACCAGCGGAGACTTCAAGAAGTCACTGTACCCAGCCAAGCCATAGGTGGGGAACATACAAGAGACGGATTATAAAAATACTGGTCAAAATTGATGCAGCAGAGGCCACATTCTGAGTTTTAGTTCCCAGTACATGTCAAGGTCCTACATTTCCCATAATGCAACTACATAGTGTCTTTTTGTTAGACCATCTCTATGTGGCAAATGCACATTTTTCAAACTCCACACTTCCAGTTTGTAAAACAGGCCTTCTGCTAAAAATTCAAAGTATTGCACCCCAAACCGAGATAACCCCTGATGACATCACTGTGACATCATCAGGGTTATTTTTTTGCAACTTTGGAACGTCCCCTTCCAGAGTCACAGAAGATATGCTTCAACCATTTCCACAACCTGAGACACACTCCTTGTAGTACTGATGGCCCTTTAATTTGGCACTGGTTTGTATTTTGTTTGTTTTTTGTATTTTGTTCCTGTAAAATTATATATATATATTACTTTTTTTGTCATATAAAATTGTCATGTGTGGCAGTTTTCATCGTTATGGTATTAATGATATGCACATAATAAATTAAATGTGGTTTTACTTTGATTGTTGAAATTATTGTTTTAACAAGGGAGCTAATAAACAGACACACATACACACCAGTCTGTAATCATTAATTTGTCCAACTACATCTCCCTGCTGAATAAGACATCGACAGAGACTCTCCCTTGTTACATCGTATCGTATGCAAGTGTGTGTCTGTTTGTGTGTGTATGTGCATGCACTCGTTGCATATGCATGCTCGTGCACTCAGTGTCACATCCATGTTAACAACACATTTATTCTGATTGTACACAGTAATGACTGATTAATTATTCCCAGCTCCAATTATCATTCCATTACTGCTGCACACACACACACACACACACACACACACACACACACACACACAAATGTAGAAAACACTTCTGTGTCGTGAGGAATAAGTGGCAGCAGTAGTTCTTTGCCACTTTCTGAGGCTAATTGAGGTTAATGAATGTAACTGGTAAGTAAAAACACATTAACTAGAATAATTAAGAGTACCATTGGTGTGAGCATGAGTTTGTTGGAAACACCACAGGAAATTACACAACCTATCAAACACGATTTCCTCCTGCTTTGTCAGAGATTGAAATATGTGTCTTGACTGAGAATTTATATGGTGCCATAAAAATGAAGTACTTTTCAGTTTATCTATTTGTTTTAGCACCTGACAGATAATGATGGTTAATCTTGGTAGCGAATGTCAGACTGTATGAGGCCGACATAAAGAGATGGATGGATAAGAAGAAAATAAGACAAAACAGGGAACGACAAGACAGAGGCCCTGTTCACACCTGGCATTTACATGCATGTTCGGTGATCAGATCAGTAGACAGCTCTGAGTACGTCAGTTCACACCTGGCATTAGAATACGTCTCCACATGCGTCTCGAGTGACCACTTGTGATCGGATCTCACCTCCCCGCTCTATTTGCAAATAAACACGGACATCATTTCTGTTTGCAACAACCAAATGTGTTGTTGTTTTTAACTGGCAGAAATTAAAAGTTTAAATAAATAAATAAAATAATTTGATTGTTGTGGCTTCTTCTTGTTGTTACACACTAATATGATGGCGTTGACACGCGAATAAGAACGTACTTCCGCTTACACAGAGGACGTCAGTTGAGTAAGCGGTTCACTGTGGCCCAGGACACATTTGCGTACACACTGATAAAAGAATGTGTCCATATGAGGCCCAGAGCACCTCTGAATGTGGTCTGAGAGATCAGATCTCAATTCGTCCTCAATGCGTCTTGGGTGCATTCACACCTGAACGTAGAGCTGTCCACTTGTGATCGGATCACCCAAGATGCATGTTAATGCCAGGTGTAAACAGGGCCAGACAAACAGTTAGATAAACAAGAAGGAGAAAGGTGAGACACAGGTTAGTAAGGGGAAATCCTACACATCATCCTGCAAAAGGAATCCCAAACTTGGCACACACACACACACACACACACACACACACACGC